>VCRD01006032.1:0-13055 GCA_006783055.1 Trinorchestia longiramus
CTTGCACTGTGCACCGAGGTACACTGAGGCGGTGCAGCAACACACACTTGCACTGTGCACCGAGGTACACTGAGGCGGTGCAGCATCACACACTTGCACTGCACTTCAGTGCACTCCCGTACGATGCCACGTACATCCTTCCCGAGGCCGCCGCAGCCATAAATGCTACATATTTATGGCTTGTTTTTGTTATACCTTATTTTTCTTGTGATTGGTTTTCTTACGGCTTATTTTCTCATGGCTGGTTTGCTTATGGTAGACTTCTGAATGGCTGGTTTTCTCATGGCTGGTTTGCTTATGGTAGACTTCTGAATGGCTGGTTTTCTCATGGCTGGTTTGCTTATGGTAGACTTCTGAATGGCTGGTTTGCTTATGGTAGACTTCTGAATGGCTGGTTTTTTATGGCTGGTTTTCTTATGCCTGGTTTTCTTATGGCTGGGTTTCTCATGGCTGTTTTTCTCACGGCTGCTTTTCTTACGGCTGGTTTCCTCTTGGCTGGTTTTCTCATGGCTTTTTTTATGACTGGTTTTCTGATGGCTGTTTTTCTATGGCTGGTTTTCTTATGGATGATGTTCTTGTGGCTGCATTTCTCATTACTGGTTTGCTTACGGCTTGGTTTTTACGTCTGGTATTTTCATAATTTCGATACGATAATTCAAGCGATAATAATGCCAAGTCTCAATTGCTTTCACGAGATTTAGCAGTTTGAAATATTTAACTGAGGCATCATTTTTTTCATGACACACATGAAGTAACTGATAGATAATGTTTCAAGTTATTTAGCGTGTATTCACTGTATTCAGTGCATTCACTGTATTCAGTGAATTCAGTGTATTCAGTGTATTCAGTGTGTTCAGCGTATTCAGTGTGTTCAGTGTATTCAGTGTATTCAGTGTATTCAGTGAATTCAGTGTATTCAGTGTATTCAGTGTGTTCAGCGTATTCAGTGTGTTCAGTGTATTCAGTGTATTCAGTGTATTCAGTGTGTTCAGTGTATTCAGTGTGTTCAGCGTATTCAGTGTGTTCAGTGTATTCAGTGTGTTCAGCGTATTCAGTGTGTTCAATGTATTCAGTGTGTTCAATGTATTCAGTGTGTTCAATGTATTCAGTGCATTCAATGTATTCAGTGTGTTCAATGTATTCAGTGCATTCAATGTATTCAGTGCATTCAATGTATTCAGTGTGTCCAATGTATTCAGTGCATTCAGTGTATTCAGTGCATTCACTGTATTCAGTGCATTCACTGTATTCAGTGAATTCAGTGTATTCAGTGTATTCAGTGTGTTCAGCGTATTCAGTGTGTTCAGTGTATTCAGTGAATTTAGTGTGTTCAGTGTATTCAGTGTATTCGGCGTATTCAGTGTATTGAACGTATTCAGTGTTCAGTTTCAGTGTATTTTTTAGGGGAAAATAAAATAAAAGGGAGAGTTACTATGAATGCTGGACTATATCAGGCTAGTTGTGATATCACTACCACCAGCTTGGTTGACTGGTGAGTGAACTCGCTTGCAATGCAGGAAGACCCGGGTTCGAGCCCGCTATGGCCGTGGTCTATTTGTACTTGACCATCGGCGGCTAGAATTACGGCATGGGACTTCGGTATCAAACCAAGAATGGGCCAAACGGCTTGTTCCAAATGCGTCATTCTATTTTTATTTCTATATTGGTAGTCTAGGCAATGTTAGCTGAAATGAGATTGTCTATTGATTGCTGAAATAAGATTGTTTATTAATTGTTGAAATAAGATTGTCTATTTATTGCTGAAATGAGATTGTCTAGTGATTGCTGGAATGAAATTGTTTATTGATTGCTGAAATGATATTGTCTAATGTTGGCTGAACTGAGGTTGTCTAATGTTGGCTGAACTGAGATTGTCTAGTGATTGCTGAACTGAGATTGCCTAGTGATTGCTGAACTGAGATTGTCTAGTGATTGTTGAACTGAGATTGTCTAACGTTGGCTTAACTGAGATTGTCTAGTGATTGCTGAACTGAGATTACCTAGTGATTGCTGAACTGAGATTGTCTAGTGATTGCTGAACTAAGATTGCCTAGTGATTGCTGAACTGAGATTGTCTAGTGATTGTTGAACTGAGATTGTCTAACGTTGGCTGAACTGAGATTGTCTAGTGATTGCTGAACTGAGATTGTCTAGTGATTGCTGAACTGAGATAGTCTAGTGATTGATAAACTGAGATTGTCTAATGTTGGCTGAACTGAGATTGTCTCATGATTACTGATATGAGATTGTCTAGTGATTGCTGAACTGAGATTGTCTAATGTTGGCTGAACTGAGATTCGTATGAGTTTATTTGGTAAATTTTTATATACATATAAACGTATGTACAGTGGAGGCAAAATAATACAACACATTGGTTAAACCGCCAGATTGCACATTTATAGACCACGTACAATTACGAAAATTGGACTATATATAAACAATAGTATAAAAAGGTTAATATTATATCTAAAACCCACAAATATTTAATAGAAAAAATATATAGGAACATGTATGGTAAATACGTGAACAAAAGTTTACAATACCCGACTTTTTCTCGATATTATACATGATAATTATTTTAGGATTATTCCAGAATGTTCTAATACATTCTACTATTTGGCAACCGAACTTTCGTCAGTATTCATCTTCAATAACGTGTCATTGGTACAGCAGCTCTCGTTCTGAAACGTCGTTAAGTATGGGTAAGAATAAGGACATCAGCCAAGATTTTCGCGAACGTATATATTGTGGAGCTCTATAACGAGGGTTTTGGATATTGGAAGACAGAGCACAACTGTGTGTTCCTATAGCCTCGGTTGGAATCACGTACGTGGAAATGCCGTAATACGACTCTCAGCAAGCCTCGAACTGGCCGTCCTCGGAAGATTAACGACCGTGCTGCTCGAAAATTGGTCCGAACAGTAGTGAAGAGGCCTCAAACTACTTGTGAAGAATTGAAGGATGATCTCAAGGCATCTGGGATCGAAGCCAGCAAATACACGATCAGCAGGGCACTACGCCGTGAAGGTCTTCGCTCCCGCACCCCTCGTAGGACACCCCTTCTCCAGAAACATCACGTCAAGGCCAGGCTGAAGTATGCCAACAATGATTTTAACAAGCTGCGTTGTGGAACTCAGTACTGTGGTCAGATGAAACCAAAATCAAACTATTTGGAAGAAACAGCATAAACCATGTTTGGAGGCAACAAAACGAAGAGTATAAACCAAAGTGCATCATACCCACTGTTAAGTTTGGAGGTGGCTTAATCTTGGTGTGGGGATGTTCCAGCTCATCAGGGGTAGGTAAACTTCACATCATTGAAGGAACCATGAATGGCAGGAAATATCGTTAAATATTGGAAGAGCAACTCCTACCTTCAGCTCGTTTGTTGAAATTGAAACGTGGATGGAAATTCTAACAAGAAACGATCCAAAGCATACTGCAAACGAAACTAAGGAATGATTGAGGATGAAGAAGATAAACATTTTAAAATGGCCAAGTCAATCCCCAGATATGAATCCGATCGAAAACTTGTAGAGGGAATTGAAATTAAAAGTTCAGAAGAGAGGTCACAATAACATAACTGAACTCAAAGAAATTTGCGTTGAATAATAGATTAAGATTGCGCTCAAAACTTGTAAAAGGCTGGTAATGAACTACTGTAAACGTCTTGAAGCCATAATTAATAATAAGGGTTATGCAACGAAGTATTAATGTATGTATAACTTGAAATGTGTCGAACTTTTGTTCTCGAATTTATTATACATGTTCTTATATATTTTTTCTATTAAATATTTGTAGGTTTTAGAAATATTTTTGAACTTTTTATACTATTGTTTGTATATAGTCCAATTTTCGTAATTGTACGTGGTCTATAGTTGTAGAATCTGGCTATTTAATCAACGTGTTGTATTATTTTGTCCCCCACTGTATATGAATTTTCGTGTATTGTATTGGCGTTGTCTTTATGTTTTATTATATTCGAACCAAAACGTAAATTCCGATTAATATTATTAATAGTACTATTAATTAGTAATAATATTATTAATATTCCTATTGATCAATAGTGCTATTAATTATTATTAATATTATCATTAGTACTATTAATTAGTAATAATATTATTATTATTACTATTAATTAACGTTAATATTAGTATTGTGACACAGGTAACACATGTGACACAGATGATAAAGGTGGTACAGGGGACACAGGTGACACAGATGATACAGGTGATACAGGCCACCGTAGTCGAGTGGCGAGTGGTCTGTGGCCCGTGTTCTGTATCAGGTCTCTGCTTGTGCAGAAAGACTTCTGCGGGTTCGAAACCCGGCCATGAATACGAGCTGTTTCTCGTTTCACGCCGTGAGCTCGCACTTATCGGTATCTCCTCAACTCCCTCAACTCCCTACACATCCCAGGATCGTGGCATGGAGCTCACCATCATCCTTACTCTAAGAATATTAACCTTAAGAATTAGAAAAAACCAATGTACTAAATGTCTATGTACTGTGTACTTGATTGGAAATAAAGATTGTTTGTTTTTGTTTAGGTGACACAGGTGACACAGATAACACAGGTGATACAGGTGACGCAAGTGACACAGATGCAAAAAAGAATAAGTGGAGTACGAGAAATTCTCCGAACGCTCATCTACTTAAAAAACAATAATTTTGCATATAATTTTAACTTGACCCATGTGATGGCTAAAAGAATTAATTATCGTAGGTGTTTAACACAACGAATAGCAAGAGGCATTGTGACTCTCTTGCGCTGATGGAATAAGGGCGTTAAGAAATTGGGAGTAATTGTGAATTTTGCACAGGTTTAGGACCTAGAAATAATTGTGAATTTCACACAGTTTTAGAACCTGGGAATTATTATGAATGAAAGTGTGATTCTGGAATATGACATTAATTTATGCTTTAACGCCAAAATAATATCGAAATTTTGTTTATTTTCATGGTTGCTTTTTACTAGCACTACCTCAAGCTGGAGTAATATATAATGTATATATATATGTATGTATATATATATATATTTATATATATACATATATATATGTATATATATATATATATATATATATATATATATATATATATATATATATATATATATATATATATATATATATATATACATATATATATATTAGTGGTACCGGAAAGTTCTGTCATTTTTTCTTTTCTTTTCTTAAACTTCGAGTTATTGGAGCAAGGAAAAACTGTGACTGCAGACCTTTACTGTCAGTAATTTGAACGTCTAAACGCATCGTTGCTTAAAAAATGTTCTGTTCTAGTGAACAGGAGAGGAGCCATTTTGCTACACGATAACGCTAGACCTCATTCTGCCAGAGAAACTGAAGAAAAAATATAATTCTTAGGTTAGGAAGTTCTTCCTCACCCACCATACTCGCTAAACCTTGCTCCATCAGATTTTCACTTATTTTGTTCTTAAGAGCATTTCATCAGCGGAAAAAGATTCACAAATATTCACGAGGTTGAAGCAGAGTTTAATTCCTTTATTTTTTCCTGAGATGTTAATTTTTTCAAAGGAGGATTAAAAAGCTTCTAAGTAGATAGGCAAAAGTTATATCTAATGATAGTGACTATTTTGTTGAGCAATAAAGATTTTCATTAATATTTCTTTAAATTATTATTCCTAAAAAAATCAGGAGAAAACTTTCCGGTACCTATATATATATATATATATATATATATATATATATATATATATATATATATATATATATATATATATATATATTCAACATATGTCTTATTTACGTATTGGTATTCATGCATTGTTCCATGCATCTATCTAATCTAATACTAAGAATGACCGTCGTGTGTATATATATTCATTTATATTTATATATTTATTCGTTTATTTATATGTTTTCTGTCACTTTTAAAAAATTGGAGAGAACCAGAGCCTTATATACTCTAGTCCGTATCGTGGATACCGAGTTCGGCGGGGTATTGCCCTATGATTCGGGTACATTGTACCCGAATATGACACGAATTGCAGAGTCAATTGCAGCAGGAGAAACTAAGTGTCTTATTTATCACTAGGAATATTGTCATCAAAGAAATACTCAATAAAAACGTTTCTCCTTTGTAAATATATATAAAACGAAATAGATTACATTGCGTTCTTATACGTAGTTTTATTTAATATCTTTCGAACAGAATTTGCCATTATTTTTGATGGCACGGGTATTATCACAAAATCTCTGCCGTTATTTTTGAGGGCTGGGTACACTAGTGATATATTTTGCATTATGGCCGTATTATTTTTCTTTGCCACGTTTCTGCATGGAAACAACCTTTATTCAGTTTGTTTTAAACAGAACTTTTCAACATTTTCATCAGCAATAAGAAGTATGACCAATAATAAGAAGTATTACCAGCAATAAGAAGTATGACCAACATTAAAAAGTATGACCAGCAATAAGAAGTATGACCAACATTAAGAAGTATGATCAGCAATAAGAAGTATGACCAGCAATAAGAAGTATGATCAACAAGAAGTATGACCAGCTATAAGAAGTATGACCTGACATGGGAAATACTCCTCTAAAAGATTTTCACTTATTCTTTATCTTCTGCAAAACTAAATATGCGTCACAATTTCTGTAGAATAATATATATAGTATACATATATGCTTGAATTTTCTTATGGAATTTTAAGTGCTTACATAACCTACAAATCTTGATCCGTCCTGATCAAAATGTACCACCTATTCGTTTTTTGGTTATATTGCATGATCTTACCGAAAAGGAGGAAAATTCTCAGACTTGTTGCTCTCTCAAGAAAAGTTCAGTCAGAGCGGTCAGATATTAACTACAGGATGCAGTAACATAACTTACTTTTTCCAAAGGAAGTTCCTTTCAAAATAAAAAGTTATGTTTCTGCATTCTGTATAAAACTAAAGGCACTTCAGGTATGGCTCTTCTGTAGAATCTTTTACAACTGATTACATGTAAGCTCAAGACACGTTCAATGTACACTGCACAAGTTCAATGTACACAACTGCGCACATTCAGTGTACACAACTACACACGTTCAGCACTCGAAATTTGAGCAACGTTGAGGAGTTGCACGATACACTGTCGCGTGTTGAGTGAGTCTGCTATTAAATACTATTCAAAATGCTTGATTACACAGGAAACTGATAAGAGAAGCACTGCATCTAATCTGTGACGTCAAACTGATCTTTGACCGGAAGTTTGATGGTTTAACAGCTTATTGAAGATCATGCAAAAGATTCACGAGCTTCTGGTGACTGGATATGAAAAAGAATAACTTTCCTGCGTGTATATCTTATTCTAGTCATGTCTTACAAACTGCTTTACAATTACAAGTTTTGCTTATTTTTAACGAAATAATGTAAATGACATCACAAATTAACTTGGTGAAGCAAACACTTGATAAAAAATTGTGTACGTATGACTAAGAGAACATGCGCAGCGCTATCGTCATTGCCACTGGTCAAATGATCTCTAGCGATAACAATAATCACATTATCTGATATATTTCTAGTGCTTGTATATCATTTCTACTACTGTTATCAATCAATCAGTCAATTTAACTTTGTAGGAAGAATTTTAAAAGATAAGGTAATTATTCATTCGTTGGTTGAATTTCAACATTTCTAGTTAACATTTCAACATTTGAAACGCCAAGAATTGCTGTCATTATAGTGACAGTTTACGTTGTCAAGATGAGATAATATTTTGTTTTTATTTTACAAAACAAGAGGAGAGAAGCAACAGTTCAGAATTGTGTGGAAAATATATTGATGGTAATTTCCAACACATCCACACCCGACCTGTATTTTTTACTCATTCACACAAGACCTGTAATTTCTTAGACATCTACACAAGACCTGTAATTTCAAACACGTCCACACAACACCCGTAATTTCAAATGCATCCACACTAGACCTGTAATTTGTTATGCATCCATACAAGACTTGCTGAACGGAAATGTTAACTACTCAGAAATATGCGATACTCCAAGGATAACCACACGATTACGTTAAAGTGACGCTTACTTGCACTTGACGAATTGAGAAAAAAAAATTTTGTTGGCCAGTGAGATACTTCGAAACAAATGAAGATATTATTTTCCTGTTCACTCATTTTGCTAATTAAATTTACTGTTCGTTTCTCTATTCTTAGCAATATTATTTTTCCCACGAGTTTTCAGTAAGACAAAAGTCTTTGACTGACTTGACCATTTCATTGCCATTATGTTCTTTCACTCTGCGCATAAGGTATTTTTCTTAACAGTTTTCAACCATTATTCTTCTGAACGATCGATATTTTTTTCAGCTTAGGTCTTGTATAGATATTTAAATATTATCTGTTAGTATAGCGCATGGGTACCTAATCTTTCTCTGACCTTGTACCCCTTCAGTATTTCGACAGATGAGCATGTAGCCCTGAATTTTAAGAAATTTGAAAAAATATATTCACTGATATACATACAGAATTAGTTAAAAATATATAACATATAAACATTTTTCAAATTTTATTGCTAACGTCAAATGAACCCCTAGGTTGGGAATCCTTGGTATAGTGGGTCTCCCATCTCCAGGCATGGCACCTACTATAAAATATTGTTAAACTATACAGTTCCCGTTGATATTCCACGATTTAGGTTTGACTTATTCAAAATTATTATGAAGATGAATTCATTAAAAATTTACAGCGAATTATTGTGTTTGAAATGAATACTTTGTATTAGTTTCATTCGGAACTAACTTTCTGCATCTTATCTACCGATAACATGGCCCAGATAGTACCTGTTGATATTCCTTGGTTTAAAAGTGATAAAATTACGGATTTATGAAACAAAATATATTTATAAGTTTTAACCATGAATATTTTTCATTAATATATACAGAACTCTCATTCTGTATCTTATCTACCGATAACATGGCCGTGTAAGAGAAGAAAGCTAATAACGGAAAAAATTGCGTGTTTTATAGTGATCCGGCGCCTTCGGCATTCACAATACAATGTTTATAATACATGCATACCCGTTCTGATTATTGTTCTACAATTTTTCTCCAGAAATTGATAGGAAGTAATGGGATAAACACACGCAGAGAGGTAGAGAGAGAGAGAGGTACACTGTCTATTATTATTAATATATGCTACGATTTCTCTGCTTCTAAAGATTTACGTACACTAATTGAAGGAAAAATATTTTCTCCAGTGTCCTATAGTCTCAAAACTGCGCACGATTCTCAAATGATCTCTAGCGCATGTCTTCCAAGTTTTAGTGCAAATGAGTTTCTATAAAAGAATCCTCTCTTGTTTGTGAAAACGATGCTTCCAACTTATGGACAATTTCCTAGTTGTAGTTCTACAAACTTTTACCCAGCAGTATCTAACTGTTTCAGAAGATCAAATCTACTCAGAGGAGTATTTTCAAAGTTGTGTGATAAGATCAGAATTCACGTATGATCTTTAAAAGTTATGGGATAAATACAACGAATGAGTTTTCGGTCATTCTTCTGTACTATTCCGGAAGACGGAAAATAGGAAACAAGACAACATATAAGAGGGAAAATCTTACTTTATCAGTGCTTGGGTTTGATTTAACAATAAAGCAATATATACATATAGTCTGTTACTTTAAAACATTTATTGCACGACGAGACTTATATCATCGGCTCGAAGGAAGATACTGTTCGTTTCCGTTAAGATAACGGGTAATGTTATCGAAGACCACCGAATCGTGAAAATAATAATCCCGCATCATAATAATAAATTCAACACTTGATTGCCGGAAAAAACAACACGACGGCACTACAAAGAAAACCGCATACAGTCAAATCTGGTTACTATGCCACCTCGCTACTATGCCACTCCCACTATTATACCACTTTTGCACGTGCCCGACAAAATTCATAACAAAATAATTTTACTATGCTTCCCCTAATCTCGTTACTATGCCACATTTGTGTGTGTTGTAAGTTGTATTTTCGAGTTCGATTTTTTTCTGGATTCAGAACGTAGCCCACAATGTCAGCTCAGAAGCGCAAGCGAACCGACTTTACACTGAAGGAAAAGGAGATCATCGATGCTACGAAGAAGGAGCGAATCAGTCCAAGCTGGCCAGGGAGATGAGCAAGATGTGGAGCATCGAAGTTAAGAGAATCACAGTGAAGGGCATTCTCTGCAAGAAGGATACAATCGAGGCGGCCATCAAAGCTAGAGTTCCATCGAAGTGTACGAAGCTGACGATGAGGGGGTGCTCATGTGGCTGAAGCGAGCAAGAGGACAGAATCTGCCTGTCGGAGGCGATCTGATCAAGAAGGCAATGAAACTGGCCGAGCTGATGAACATCCCAGACTTCATGGCGAGCGACGGCTGATTGGACAATTTCAAGAAGCACCATGGCATCACGTTCAGGACAGTACAGGGCGAAACTGGAACGGTGGATTCGTAATCCCTTCTTGAGTGGCAACAACAGTTTCTCCTGCCCTTGCTCGGCCAGTTCTCCGCAGACGACGTCTTCAACTTGGGCGAGACTGGACTCTTTTGGCAACTGCTTCCAAACAAGACAATGACTTCCAGAGGAGGGCGGTGCGCTGGAAGAAAGAAAAGCAAGCAAAGGATCAATCTTCTGGTCAGGGTAAACATGAGCGGCAGCGAGAAGTTCCTTCTTCTGGCGATCGGCAATTCCAAGTGACCCCTTGAGAGGAAATAGTTCCGTTCGAGGAAACCCAGCGGGCATGGAGCACCGTCCGGAAGTTCATGCAGCAGAGAATCGGGAAGCCCGGTGTGATGCAAGCATGGAATGGGCTAGACAACGAGATGCATGAGACCGCCAAAAGAAGATGCGCTAGCTGACGCTTCTCCAGAGTTTGGGTGGAGCTGATAGGTAACTTGAGAGAATAAAGCCGTTTTACAAACCCTCGTTACTATGCCACT
This sequence comes from Trinorchestia longiramus, assembly GCA_006783055.1. Classification (NCBI taxonomy): domain Eukaryota; kingdom Metazoa; phylum Arthropoda; class Malacostraca; order Amphipoda; family Talitridae; genus Trinorchestia; species Trinorchestia longiramus. The sequence goes on from VCRD01006032.1 coordinate 10,954, forward strand.
CTTGCTACTATGCCATTTTCGCTTAGTCCCGATGGGTGGCATAGTAACAAGATTAGACTGTACGCTGTAAATTAAACAATATAAGCATAAGTTGAGCATAAGTAACGCCAGTTTTTAAAAATTAATAACAAAAATCTATGACAGGTGAAGAGATCAGGATAATTTTGAGTTATAGCTGGGGTTTGAAATTGATTGAACCGTTTAATGTTTTCTAGTGATTTCTCTTCCGGTGTATGACAAGCAAAATATGTGATATCAACATTTTATTTATACTAGTATTCCGTACAAGTGGAATTTTCTGCGGTGTTCAAGAACCAAGTTGTGAACTTTTGAATTGCTAGGCGATTTATCAGTCCGAGTTCCAAGTTTCTTATCTCATCTGCTCGTGTGACATGTCCCGAGGAGACTAAAAGAACTGTTGATATTGACCTAGCTTTTCTTGTTCTTAGGCAAGGGTAAATGCAAGGTTTTCAGATTTTCATGAGGTAAATAAGCCAGCCCAGATCTTCAAGAGGTAAATACATACGCTAGTCCACACCTTCAAGATGTAAACAAACCAGTCCAGATCTTCAGGAGGTATAAAACATGCACCAAGTAGCCTACAAACAGCTTACGTACAACTCACAGCGAGTAGAGCAGCCACCGTCGTCGAGTGGTCTGCGGCCCGTGTTCTGTATCGGGTCTCTGCTTCATGTAGAAAGACCGCGGGTTCGAACCCGGCCATGGACACGAGTTACTTCTCGTACGCCGTGCCGTGCACTCAACCCGCTAAGCACTCAACTCCCCGCCCATGAAGACGCCCATCAACCTCCCGGGATCGTCGCATGGAGCTCACCATCACCCTTACTCTTCGAATGTTAACCTTAAGAATTTGAAAAACCATTGTACTAATGTCTATGTACTGTGTACTTGATTGGAAATAAACAAAAAAAAACAATCTTTATTTCCAATCAAGTACACAGTACATAGACATTTAGTACATTGGTTTTTAAATTCTTAAGGTTAACATTCTTAGAGTAAGGATGATGGTGAGCTCCATGCGACGATCCTGGGATGTGTCCATGGGCGATGAGTTGAGGTCTTACCGATAAGTACGAGCTCACGGCATGAAACGAGAAACAGCTCGTATTCATTGCCGGGTTTCGAACCCGCACGCAGTCTTTCTGCACAAGCAGAGACCCGATACAGAACACGGGCCGCATACCACTCGACTACGGTGGCTGCAAAGATTGTTTGTTTGTTTGTTTAGAGGCCGGCGGGTCCCTCTCAGGTCGACAAAGTTCTATATAACACGTCACATGGTTGAGATTGAGTAAACCATCTTGTAAAGTGTTCGGTAATGATTGGTATCGTAAATGTGGTTAGTAAATGGTAATGCTGATGGAGTTTTCAGCTACCAAACTTTACTTTGATATTTTCCTCTGGTTTTTGGTGTTATTGCCCGTGTGACCTGAATGAAGGAAATGAGAGGACTCGTGAATGTGACTTAGTTTCATTTCAGTAAAGTTGCACTTTAAATTATTTTGCTGATCTTGAGCAGCGTTGAGTTAGTCTGAGGCTTCCAGAGGATATGGATGGCAAGGTCCAGGACGTGTCTAGCCCGGAACTCCAGTGACGGCAATTGGTGTACTAAGGTACGGCACGAGTACAGCGGGTAGTTTGCTTGAATGCAGGAAGTCGTGTACAATAAGTTGTAAGTTATGAGTTATGAGCTGTGAGCTGTGAGCAGGGTATTTACTAACTAAATAACACAATTATTTTAGTAATATTTTATAGGTTATTTTTATAATTATTTCATTTGAACTCACGACTACAGTTAAATTTTTCACTTTAAAATACTTGTAGCAAGTGTAGCATGACCTGCTACCCCTTTAAAGGTTATAAAATAACAAGTATTAAAATATTCCTCATTTTTAGTAATAAATATAAGACTAAACTTTCAGTGATTTTTACCAACTCTTTTCAATTAAACATGCATATTTAGTGCACGTTATCGTAATAATATTTATATTAAGTAACGTTAGCTAGAGAGTATTTTCCAATCAAAACTTTTTATGGCAACACTCTTACGCTTGTTATCTTGACGTAGCTCTCCCAGCAAA
>VCRD01006035.1:0-10347 GCA_006783055.1 Trinorchestia longiramus
CGTTCATACCTATCCAGAGATGGTCGGTCTAGAACAAAGAACAAAGATGGCCTTCCTTTTGTACACAAATGTTGTTTTTTTCTTCTTCCTCTTCTTCTTGCAACGAGGAGAGTTATTCTTGCATTTGCCATGGACATGTTTGGATTTATTCAAACTTCGATGGGTGATGAATTTGGGATTACTACCTCTTTTTTTTATTAAACCAGTATCTTTGATTATCATTAAGACGGGTGCAGACACTTTCACATTGACACTTTTTTTTGTAATAGTTCGTTTTCCCAATTTTATATCTGGCCGATATTTCCACTGAGGTACTCAAAAACACTGCTTTAACTGCGTGAGCTTTCTTTGCAAGGGAGGGTAGGGAGAAGGGTAAGCTCTGCTCGACTGAGGGAGATTTCCTTCAGCGCGAGGGCCGTTCTTAGGCCCACCTACGTTTTTGTCACTGAGTCAGACACTGCAAGCATTTGGACTGGATTATTACTATATTTTTGCTTAAAATTTGCACACATTCAAACTTTAAGTCACCTTGTTTTCCAGTTTGATGGGGGGCACATTTACGGGGATGTCAGTTTGATTTAAATGCTTGGTAGTACTGTTTTTCTGTTACATTTTGAATAATTTGAGCACCAATTTTCTGGTGCGTCTGTTTACGTGAACGATCAGAGAGAAAAACTCTGATAATAAAAAACCAATGTGGTGCTTGTTACCAAATAGCTTGCTTGTTGTCTAGATATCTTGTTTGTTGTCTAATATTTCGGTTAAACTTTAACGGTAGACACTTTAAATCACTTCGGTAATTATTCGGTCAGTAGTTAAAGTATTCACGTTATTCGGCGTGATTGGTACGTTTCGTAAGATAGAACTCTTACACTTCACGTACTTGAGCACCTATCTCGCACGACCATTCGCGGCTGTGTCGTGAGGGTTACTGTAGCTTGATGGCCCGCCGCTGGCGTCACAGCGTCTCGGTATTGCCAGCTAACGAGTATCCCTCTGTCCCTTTTTCCTCTAATACAAATTCCAATTTATTTATAATTATTATATATCCTGACCTGTCAGGACAGTGTCAGCTATCCTAGCAAGTTCATCTATTGAAGTGCCAAGAGGTTGAGTTAAAAGGAAAGGACGAACGTAACTTGGCATATGACCCATAAAACGCTCAGTTAGCAAAAAATCACTTATCTGAAAGCCCTGGGCAACTTTTCTGAGTTCTCTGAGTATTTCAGAGGGAGAGACGTTGTCTGATACTGATGGCATACCTGATCCCTCAAACAATGTCTTAGCTCTAACTATAGGAGGCACCTGCAGTTTAGAAAGTAGTCTATTTTTAAGAAAACTATAAGGGGTATTCGGGTCAGGATTACTTAAACAATCCCTGACAGATGCTACTACTTCTACAGGTAATGCTGCAACAAGGCTAGAAAATTTTGCTAACTCCTCATCAACACCAGCACTTCTAATCATAATTTCAACGTGAGTAAACCAGACTTCTGGTTCACAAGTGGAGAATTATGGTAAACGCATGGTCGCCAATCCATTTGGCTGATTGTCAGGAACTGTCAGCTCCATTGTAAAAAATAGATTAAATTATTTGTTTAAAGAAATGAATATGATAGCAAAAAAAATTAATTTTTATAGAGGGTTGAGGTAAAATTATTTACCCTGAAGTAGGAAAAATATTATTCTGCCACCCACTCACTGTAAGATAAATGATTAGCCACTTGAGAAAATTATGAAATGCCTACTGAAATCCCTATCCAAATACTACTCATGCAGATCTACCCTTACACAATAAAGAATTGCACAAGTTCTCAAATTAACCTCGAGTAGGGCACAGGCAGATTTCTTTAAAAAATTTGGTCACTCTGGGGATGTCACCAATGTAAAGTTTGGTTGTGCTTGGGGAATTTTAAGCAACCAACTTTAACAAACCTAATCTATCTGCCCGTGTGACCTTACTCAAGGAGAATAAAAGAACTCATGACAAGAACTCAGCTCGGTATTCAACGAAGTTGGCATGAGAAATAGCTTGGGATCTTCTTGGGATGATTGAGCCAGTCCAGATGATGATTATGCCAGTCCAGCTTCAGGGATGAATAGCCAGTCCAGAGCTATTGCGACTCTGGCTTGAGACTTGCACGAGTACAGCGAGTACAGTAGGTGCAGTATGTGGCGTATAAGTGTATGAGTGCAGCAGCTATAGTAAGTGGGTTCACAGCGAATAGTGAGCAAATGGGTGGTAGACAATCCCCCAAATTCTGCACGTAACGTGAAGTGATGAGTACATATACACGGATCATAACCACATCATAAGTCCCATTGACAATTCTCAAAATACGCCAGGATAAAGTGCAGAAGGCAGTACTGGTTAACGATTGTTCAGCAACCAGTTCACCATTTAGTCAAGTTCTTGATTTCACATTCTTACAGTGAGGTAGGAGTTTATTAAATTGATTTTATAAGTTATTGATAGAAGCAGAAATAATTAAATTATATCCTTGGCATGAGTCTGAAGGATTTGCATTGGTTTTTTTTAGAAACCAATTTTAGCAACGGGAAAGAGGAAAATTGACATTAGATAAAAAGGTTCATTCTTAACCTTTCAATATTCATAAATCTGAATTAAGTAATGACCACAAAATAATTGAGTTTAGACCTTCAAAGAAGTAACTTTTAGGTCTTTAATAATATTAATACAGAGTTTTTCTACACATAAAAGAAATACATAATAATTCTTAAGGTGACAAAATTAGGGATAGGTGATATAAGCTGTATCCTAATTTTGCATCAACTAGCAACAGAGTCTGGTTTTCTAGTCAACAGAGTCTGCTTTTCTAGTCAACAGAGTCTGGTTTTCTAGTCAACAGAGTGGTTTTAGTTTTAAAATCATTGGAACAGCATAACTGGGTTTCTAATCTCTGATGCATAGGAGTAAAATATCTTGAGCACACGTATCTTAAATAGAATATGATTTTATGAAAATCTACGCCTGAGGAAATTGCAGATTAGACTCATAACTGTCTTTAGGATTGACCTGTTCAAATGAGGTCCTTTGAGAATAGTGATGGACACAATGTTTGAGAAAAATATTGAATCACTTACTACAGCACAGTCACTGATTTATCACAGTTGTCCAATAGAAACAATTCCTAAAAACTTGACTTGTTGTAATAACTCACGGTGAAGAAACAAACACTTGAAAAATCTAAACATACACCAAAGAACACAGTTACACTGGCAAGTTAAACACAAAAATTAAGACAAGTCTAAACTACTTAAGACATAGTATGCTCACCCCCACTACACACAAAACGGATTCAAGATAGCAACAAAAATCAGTGGCGTGGGATCAGGTATATATAGTAATGCGGTTCGGAAACGAGGGTAGGATCCACGAATGTTGCCAGCCTGCGAGTCCTTTGTTTTTTTGGAACGCTCAGATCTAATTATTTAATATAAATAAAATATATCCCTGGGCTGTCACTAACCTTGTCAACGAGCCTAAAAATAAGGCTAAAATTCTGTAATAATTATTACGACAATCTCTAGTGAGATTATTGAGATAAATGCTAACTTATTTTTAATGAGATAAATGCTAACTTATATTTTAACATGCTATTACAGAGATATGAATGGTACATTGAGTGATACCGTTCATGCTACAGTAGCATTACAGTGTGTTCAATGTAGTTGCAAAAGGTTCTCACACCACCCAACATTGGAAAGAAAGTTCCTCAAACAATTTTTATATTTTTAAATTCAGTGTGCTCAAGTGTATGATTTTTTGCATAACAAACAGTGCCTGTTGCTAAATACAGGTAGCCATTCTTTTTTCTTTTGTGATGCTGAATTGCAGCACTTATATGTTTTGACACTGAGGTTGGTAAACCTCAAGTTAGTTATACCTGCACCTTCAGTTATCTAGATGCTTTCCTTTCTAAAGGAATTCTGTTAATGCTGGTACTGTTGCAAAAGGAAATCAGTTCCTGTTGCTAAATACAGGTAGCCATTCTTTTTTCTTTTGTGATGCTGAATTGCGGCACTTATATGTTTAGACAATGAGGTTGGTAAACCTCAAGTTATTTATACCTGCACCTTCAGTTATCTAGATGCTTTCCTTTCTAAATGAGTTCTATTAATGATGGTACTGTTGCAAAAGGAAATTAGCTACATTTCTAGTGTGTACACATTGATAAGTGTTAGAAGGTTAGAAAAATCACAGGAGCGTGATTACGCTAACCAGGTTTATTTCAGTGAACACAGTTTTGGTTATAGTACAGACACCAATTTTTACATCGCAACAGCAGGCACAAGAAGGGGACCGGAACCAGAGAACGCGCTGAGACAATGGTTCTTTACCACTAGCTGAGTCTAAACGCATTATGTTACAAGAGTATTCATCACAGCGTTACACATTACCCTTAAACATAGTAAAGTCGAACACATTCAAGGTGGAACATTTAAACATTCAACAAAAAGATAATCATGTATGCCATTTCAGATGCCAGCACTATATTAAAGTATTTAATTTTAAGTTAAATAATTAGTTCTGTAAACTTAATTTATGATTTGTTCTCAGATCACGGCGTGTCAATAAAGACAACTTCCAACGACCTCATCATTTATCCTACGGGGCACGCTTAAGTCCCGGACAGTGATATTTTTAGTCTGCTGGTGGAGTTGTGGGCCAGTGATATTTGGTGGAGTACGGGGACTTGGCAGCGTCTTCACAGCGAGAGAGCGGACCAGCAGCAGTCCCTCCGTGACAGAACACCAAGCCACACTGTAAAGCCTCAAAGTAACATTAGGGTCTACATAACACAGACCGCTAATTTTGAGCAAGCACGGGAAGATCCTGGGCAATCTGTAGTCCAGTAGCAAAAGCAAGCTCGCTTCAAGGTACCTTCAGTGATACGAACAGGGAAGCTCGCTTTTAAGCTACCCAATAATGTCGACCCGGGAGTCAACACACGGCGGTGCCAGACCAAGAGTGCCTCCAATCCACAAACTCGAGAAAGATGTAGATGTTCTTCACACCAAGTTGGAAGAGCTCGCCTCTTTCGGAAGCCCAGAAACAGAAAATGAACAAGAACTACAAGACTACGGCCGTGCCTTGAAGCAATCCCTCGTAAAACTGACAGAAGCAAGTGGAGTTCTCGCGGCTAGATACATCAACAATGGCTCCACGGCAGCGGCTCTCGAGACTGAAAAGGCCCGAAAGAAGGGTGTTCGCAACGTCAAGAATCGGCTCCTGGTTCTAAATAAACAACTGGAAGCCCTAATGCTCGACACTGTCTCCCTACCACCAGGAGCATCCGGAGTGACGACGTCAGTGGCTCCCTCTACCATAGGCACCGAGGACCCCGATCTCGAGGACATCCCGGAGCACCCAAGAGAAGAAAACACAGAGGCCGAAAACCGCGATAACGAAGACATCACGGCGCGCGAATCCTACAGACGAACGGCAGCGTTTGTAGCGACACTAGAGTGCCATCAGCCTGTCAACCCCGAGGACCTTCCGGCAGCGCTAAAGAACGAGCGCAGGGCAAGAGCGTCAGCCCCCAGCTTCCGCAAGATGGGGAGAGAATCAAAGGCAATCGTGAAAGATCCAACTGCACCAGTATTTCCCGACACACGAACAACGGCCACCTGTCACCAACCCCAGTGCGCCACTAGGCCAGACGTGTTCAAAGCAGTGACGCCACTTTTCGACGGCAATGTCCGCCTGTTCAACAATTGGAGCAGTGCTATTCAACATCACGTACAACAATACTGGATGGGATCGCACGATGCAATAACCGTCCTCATAGCAAACACGAGCGGCCGACCTCGGGCGCTGATCCAAGGCATCGCGAGTCAGCTATCAGGCAACCCGGTAACTGCGTTTACGACCATGTGGGAGGCGTTACACACCAATGATGGAAAAGGGTCAGATTTAGAAAACGCCATATATCAAGACATTGTCGACTTCCCGCAAATCAAGCACGAAAACGATAAGGTACAATTGCAGGAACTCCAGAACATCGCACGTACCGCGATCAACACCATGGCATACACCTCAGAGCTAACGTATTTTAACTGCCCTAGAGGAATGAATATACTTCTCAACAAATTGCCCGTGCCTCTCCTAAGATCGTGGAAATCGTTCGCTACAACGTACATGGACACACACCAAGTACCCCACCCAACGATGAGCATTTTCTTTAGCTTTCTCGACAAGACCATCGCAACGATTTGCCCCACGTACTTCCCCGACGCCCCACGCACACGAGGTGCGGAGCCAACGAAGCACGTGAAAACTTTTCGCACTGATGTCAACAAGTCTTACACCTGCGAATACCACCAAGTAAATGGGCATGCCACAGTAACCTGCAACCAGTTTTCCAAACTATCCATCGATCAGAAAAAACACATTCATTCGACAACACAATCTGTGTTACCGCTGCCTCGGCAAACACAAAAAGGCAGATTGCACAACTTCTGTGACGTGCAACATTTGCAACGGCGGACACCCGACCGCTCTCCACCGGGATTCAAGACTGAATCCGCGTGCCTCTCCATACAACCCACAACGAGGGACTCAACCAAGAGAGAACAACGTCAGTCCAACGCAGCGCGCCGCCAGCGAAACAAACCAATTTCAGTCACGCAGCGCACGAATCAACTGCTTGACAACAGCGCAAGCACATCAACGAAGCTGCTCACTAACTGTACTCCTTAAGATTTTTCTTAGGGATAAACATTTGTTGTGTTATGCCATACTGGACTTGCATAGCAATTTGTCATTTGCGAGTCCTAAAGTGGCTAGATTTTTGGTATCAAATCTCCGACGGTGTTGTACTCAATAGAGACGGCTGCGCAAGGGAAGAAGGCTACTATTAGAGGCCAGACAATCAGTGGACTCACAGTTCAGGGTCTGCGTAATGGAAAGGTTTTCAACCTCCCTCCATTACTCACCAACCCATACATTCCTACGTCAAAAACTGAGCTAGCGAGTCCGGACAAAGTGAGAACATGTCCTCATTTGGCCCATCTGACGGATAAATTCGATGATCTAGACGAGACAGCAGAGGTATTGATGTTGTTAGGCAGAGATGCAGGGCATTGCTTAAAACCCACATCGTACGGTGAGGGTGGTACATACGTTATCGAGACTCCCCTTGGGTGGGGCCTCATAGGCACCCTATGCTCGTCGTCCGACTCAACCCTTCCACACGTCTCTCAGCCAATATCATATCGCACGCTTAAAACAAATTGTCAGGTAGAACGATCTAACTCCCCATTTGTTTCCAGAGCTCGCGAGGACAAGGGTCTTTGACCCATGAGCGACCAGCACGACGTGTTCACAGAACGACTTGATGACGAATTGACTGGTTTATCCGTAGACGAGGTATTGTTTGCTCATAGAATAAGGACATCGATAAGGGTAAACGACAAAGGGCATTTAGAAATGCCATAACCATTTAAACCCGACCATCCTGTTTTCCCAGATAATCGTCTACCTGTTTTGCAACGGACTCGCAATACCCTAGGCAAGCTCAGCAAAGAACCCAACAAGCTAACTCAGTGCTTTACGGCCATGGGCAAGAAATTGGCGGAGGGACACGTGGATCCCATTCTGCCTAACGAGATAAACACGGCTCAACCAGGCAAAGTATGGTATTTGCCTGTATTCCCTGTAGATAACGCAAAAAAGGGTAAAATTCGCCTTGTTTTCGACAACTCTGCAACATGCTACGGAGTAAATCTCAACGATCAATTGCTCCAGGGACCCGACTACAAAAACGCACTGAGAGGCGTCCTAATGAGGTTCCGCATGCATGCTGTCGCTTTCATGGCTGATGTGGAAGCTATTTATCACGCTTTCCATCTCACGAAAGAAGATCTAGACTATCTACGATTTTACTGGTTTGCTCACAACAACCCATTCAACGGTCTAATTCCACACCGGGCAACTGTGCATATCTTTGGAAAACGAACCATCGCCGGCCATCGCCATCTACGGAATGCGTCACGCGACTTCGCATCCCTCAGCCCACATGTATCCCAAAGCACGAAGGTTCATCTTGAACAGCTTCTACGTCGACGATGGACTAGGATCTGCAGAGACACCCGAGCAAGCCATCCAAATACTGACAGGGGCGTGCTCCATTCTGGAGCGATACAAGATATGCCTTCACAAGATCGTCTCAAGTTCAGATGAGGTGATGAGGGCCTTCTCTTCGAGCGAGTTGGCCGAAGACACGGAGATAGTCGACCTAGATCGCACCCCTTTACATCGTTCCCTCAGTGTATTCTGGGACATAAAACGCGATCTTCTCATCATCAAACCGGACCTCGAAGAAAAGCCGTTCACCCGACGAGGTGTATTGTCTTTCGTCAATTCTATCTTCGACCCGTTGGGAGTAGCTTGCTCGGTAGTACTAAGGGGCAAGTTAATACAACGCAAGGTCATGTCGAGTAAACACGACGAGGAATCATCAAACGATAAGGACAAAAAAGCAAAGAAGGCAAGTGGGGACAAACCCCTCCCGGTCGAATACAAACCGCTGTGGGACGACTGGATCAAGTCACTACGACAGGCCCCTCATATCGCGGTACCACGGAGCTACTGCCTTTAGGTTTTGGCAAGTGTGCACAACCAATTCTTTATGTTTTTTGTGACGCGTCAATCGACGCCATAGGGCATGCAATTTATCTTAGATCTGTAAATACGGACGGTAAAGTACAAGTATCCTTTGTAACAGGGTCTTCCAAGGTATCCCCGCGCTCCGCAACGTCAGTACCGAGACTAGAATTATGTGCAGCTGTAGATGCCTCTCGCGCTCATTGTGAAGTTCTTGAAGAACTCCAGATGAGCGTTGAGGCCACAACATTTTACACCGACAGACTAATTGTAATGGGTTATCTATCAAACAAGAGCAAGAGGTTCTCCCGATATGTAAGTAGGCGAGTTCAAATAATCCTGTCAGCCTCTTCTGCTAGCCAATGGACCTACGTCCCGACAGATAAAAATCCGGCCGACATAGCTACTAGACCCATAAAACCGGTAGATCTAAGAGAAAGTATCTGGTTGACGGGACCTGATTTCTTGTGGAGCACATTGTCTCACTGTTCGGTGCCTCCACCGCCTCCGGCGACGTTACCCGAAACGGTGGAAGGCACCTTGCTGACGCTAAAGACAGTTTAAAGTCCGTCCATGTATCCCATAAATTCCATAACTGTATATCGCAGCAATCTAAGATCAATATTAAAAACTGTTCAGCTAGTATACATGTTTGCATTGGGACTCTATGACAGGGCACGCCAGAGGAGTGGATACTCCTTGGCTGTTAGAAGAGACATTTTGTGGGAAGATGCTCAGAACATTTTGATACGGTTTGTACAACAGGAATGTTTCCCTGAACTCATGAACGCTTGCACCCAGGTTGTGAATGTACCAGACGGCCACAAACTATCCAGCTTAGCACCATTCATCGACCGTCACGGGATGCTGAGAGTGGGAGGTCGTCTCCAGAACTCTACAATGCCCTTGGGCATAAAGTGTCCACTAGTGGTTCCTGAAAAACACCCTGTATCAGTAGCCCTGATCCGCCACTTTCACACAGAGGTCCAGCATCAGGGTTCATACATCACTCATGGAGCAATTCGGATGGCTGGATTCCACATTCAACGAGGTACCTCGTTCATCAAACGCATCATTTCCGAGTGTGTATTGTGTCGCAAGTTAAGGGCAAAACTCGGAGAGCAGAAAATGGCCGACCTGCCAAGCGATCGGCTAGAGGAATGCCCCCCATTTTCCAACGTTGGCCTGGACGTATTTGGCCCCTACCAGGTAGTGGAAGAAAAGAGCATGTCCGGGATTAAAGCGTGCCCCGTAGGATAAATGATGAGGTCGCCGTGATCTGAGAACAAATCACAAATTAAGTTTACAGAACTAATTATTTACCTTAAAATTAAATACTTTAACATATTACTCGTCTGAAGTGGCGCACATGATTAGCTTTTCAATGTGCATACGCTAGAATGTAGCTCAAACATAATACTGGCCATTGAGGCTGACTGAAAACCCTGGAAGCTACACTGAATTAAAAATATAAAAATTGTGTGAGAAATTTTCTTTTCAATGTTGGGTGGTGTAAGACCCTTTATACCTACATTGAACACATTATATATTATACATCACATTTAACTGGCTGAGTGTCTATACACAAATAGAATTGCCTTGCAAAACTTCTTACTCAAAAATATAGAAGACCACCATGATTGACAGACCAAAGCACGGGTATTGCTTATGAATGCTGCTGTAGACCAGAACTCATTTGTCTACATTAGACACTGTTA
>VCRD01006036.1:0-11721 GCA_006783055.1 Trinorchestia longiramus
TTGGTTAGGTGTAGAATGGGTATTACCGCTAGCTGTAGCCATGATAAAGGTTTAAGAAAGACTAGAAGAGAAGATGGATAGAATAGAATAGAATAGGGTAGCTGTTTGTCTCGCAATATGGTAGATTTATGCTCGCGCCGCTATGATAGCCTCAGCTCCACAACACAGTAATTAGTTATGCAAAAGAAATGGCAAAATTTGTTCACCTAAATTGCTAAAAAAAATTCTAATAGATTAAAAAATGAGAAAAAGAATACACAGTTGCTCCTAAGAATACAATATGCAGTTTGGTAATATGTCCTGCTTTCAGCCTCACGATACAGAATCAAAATAGAACATGAGATTCTGATTTGCCTGGCTTACCAATCTGCATAATCAAAATGAGTTACCTAGTCACAGCTTAAAGTTTATAACAAAATCAAGAATTTCCCAAATAGAGGCACACATTTGGGTCACTCAGGGGTCACCAGTGTTATGTTTCTAATGTTATGATATGCTGGGAGCCAAGCAAATTTTGAGTTGTGGTAATAACAATTTATGAGAAGGTAAGGTTAAGGGAGTCGTCTGGTGCACCTCTAGTTGGGGGAATTCAATGACAAGACGGGTACTCAGCTTTTGTTTATTTATGATCCGTAGGGCAGCTGGTGGACAGAAGACATCCATAGTCCACGAGTATAAGAGATTGAGAACTAGAAGTAATGATCGAGAATATGATCGAAAATATGATCAAGAATATGATCAGGAATATGATCAGGAATATGATCAGGAATATGATCAAGTGTTAAGATCTAAAAAGCAACGATGAGACTCGAGAGGAGAGAGAAAAGAGATGCTAAATCATCGATGAGGTAAGAGATGAGAGCAATGAAAGAAAAGAGATGCTAAAGCATCGATGAGGTACGAGCAGGACCGCCAGGTGTCTGGAAGAGAAGGTTGAGCTTAATTTTCACATCTTCAAAAACATAAACAAACACAAGCATTACCCGTAGCAAACTTAAGCAATGACAAGGCTAATCAGAATGAAATGCAGTAGTAAGGCAGTCCAATCTCAAAATATTCAATAGAGCTGGAATATAACCTTATAGAGAGATAAAAGAGTAAGTCCCTTTTAAATAGACAAGGAATCTAATCCTCATTAAAAAGGTCTATTTTTAAGACTAGAAACTGAGCAAAAGTTGCTTCAGTGAACATGGAATTCTAGACAAGTTAATTGAGTTTTAATAAACTCAGTTTCATCCACTGAACAAAGTCGATTTTTTCATGTTTGATTTAGGATCAATTAAATCTAGAGAGAGAAATGATTATTTGGTTCATATAGTAACTAAAAATTATGAGCACAATTGTTGAATAGACAATAAGGAGTGTCGTGAAAAAGGTCGCTCAAGTATGCAAGGCCAAAATTTTTAAACACAAAATAATTTCCATAATCCTGCAATATTGCTATGATACAGGCACAATAAAGCAACCAAACATGAACAAAGGTTTCTATATAAAATAATTAGAACATCCTAATTAGAGCAAGAATAAAATACATCCTAAATATTATACAGAAATATGATGGACATCTCGAGACATGGTAAAAAAATGAAGAAAACCAACTAGTGATAACATAGCACATTATGAATATCTTTATTCAGAGGATATCATCTAGTAAACCATAATATTATGGTTAATCTCTGATATTTAAGATTTTGATAAATATGACCTGAGATGAAAATATTTGCAATAAAAAAAACTACAATAGTATTGAGAGGGAATGATATATCAATAATACCTGGATGGGAATTGTTAAATAAGAATTCTATACTTCCAAGTGAGCAACACACAATGAATAGAAAAAATAAAATATATCTATTTTACAAGGGAATGAAATCAATATAGTTATAAGTTGAATACATGTTTAGGGAACGAGTTATTTTTTCTGTAGTGATTATTTCGTGGGTGATGTTCTTCGAAGGAAGTGATACGATCGTCTCTGTAGCTTGCAGATTTATTCATAAACACGTTCAAAATCAAAGCAAAAATTGGGGCCGAGATCGAAGACCAAAACTGAGAACTTGAAATCTGTAAAACTGAAACTGGAACTGATACTGAATTGAGACCGAAACTGAAACCTGAAACTGAAACCCGCCAGAGAGACTGAAAGCGCGAATAAAATTGCTGTTCACTGGGTAACGGTTGCGAGGAAACTCACGGGCACTTAGCCTATAGGCTCGTGGTTGACTATGGTGTTCTATAAACGAGGGTTACAATTTGAAGTTGTAACTACGATTGAATNCCATCTCCATCTCTCCGTCTCCATCTCTCCATCTCCATCTCCCCAACTCCATCTCTCCATCTCCATCTCTCCATCTCCATCTCTCCATCTCCATCTCTCCATCTCCATCTCTCCATCTCTATCTCTCCATCTCCATTGATTGTAGAAGATTTTAATTTAGCTACGACATATAGTATCTAGATTTTTAGCTTTGATTTAATATGTAAATAAAGTTTGTGGGATGAATACCTGAGACATAATTACGCGGACCAGAAGGTATAAATATCGTTAATGGACTCGAAAACGGGTGTCAAGGAACGGCGTCCCCCCAGGGGCGGGTGGTTAAACAAGAGGTTTAATTTATAATTATTTAGTGAGAGGAGGTTATTAGCTTTAATTTGAGACCAAAATGAAGGTTCTACGAGGCATATGACAAAAATAATTAACGAAACTGTTCGTTTCAATAATTTTTCTGGATTTCTCAAGATTTTTAGTTCGGGTCGAGTTCGGTGTCGAGATATTCCCACCGGTCATTTAAGAGAACTTTTGAATGCCGTTACACCGGAGGGAAAATCTCGACACCAATCTCGACACCGAACTCGACCCAAACTTAAAATTTTTGAGATCTCCAAAATTTTTTTTGAAATGAACAGTTTCGTTAATTATTTTCGGCCTATGCATTGTAGAACCTTCATTTTGGTCTCACATTAAAGCTAATAACCTACTCTCACTGTATGGCTATAAATTAACTCCCCTTGATTAACCACCCGCACTTGGGGGGACGCCGTTCCTAGGCACCCATTTTCGAGTCCACTAACAATTTTTTACTTTCCGGTCCCAAGAATTATTTTTCATCTATTCATCCCACAAACTTCATTTACATATCAAATTAAAGCTAATGATCTGGATATGTGCAGTGTGTAAATTAAAACCTTCTACAATCAACTTTGCTAGCATGGAGCACGCCAATTCTTGACACTTGTTTTCGAGTCCACTAACGATATATTTACCTTCCGGTCCCAAGAATTATTTTTCATCTATTCATCCCACAAACTTCATTTACATATCAAATCAAAGCTAAAAATCTGGACATGTGCAGTGTGTAAATTAAAACCTCCTATAATCAACTTTGTTTGCATGGGGCACGCTAAATCTTGACACTCATTTTCGAGTCCACTAACGATATTTTTACCTTCCGGTCCCAAGAATTATTTTTCATCTATTCATCCCACAGACGTCATTTACATATCAAATTAAAGCTAAGAAGTTTCTCATAATGCATCTTTTCATCGATTCTTTTAAGTACAGCTAGAATATTTCATCAAACTTTTTCATTTGTTATTTCTCCTTTTTTTCCTAACCTAAATTAATTAAGAAACCACCTCGCTGATCCCTAGTTTATTCGTCTCAAAGCAGTTCTAACTAGCAGTTCATGCTAATGTGAGAAACCAAATCGCATCTCACGATAGTAGTGTTATAGTATAAGCCTAATGTTAAGAATTCGTTTAAGCAAAGTCACTGTCATGCAAATAACACTCCACATGCTATTAGCAATTCTGATACGCCTATAAATTGTTTTCCTCAACTCGCTGTGCGCTGCAATGTACGTAAATAATTACTTTTTATGAATCACTGCACCCTTTACAAATAAGAATTTTGCATGTTATCCATGAAGTAAATAGCAATTTGGATCTAACAGCAGTTCAACTAGCAAAAATCTTACAGCAACGCTTCCCCCTCATCTTACCTTAATTGCTACTGCTCTGTCCAATATCCATTTAATAATTAACCAGTTATATGAACGTAATTTATTCATAAGTTTATATGATCTGACGCAGGCGACTCCCACCCGAGTCCCCACTCAAATCTGAGGGCAAGGCAATGTTAGTAAGAGCGTCAGTTTTGATGGCTCTCTGCATCCTATACAAATAAAGAGCTCACACGTTATCCACATATTAAATAGCGACCTGGCCCTTACAGCAACACAACTGCAAAAACTACTAGAAAAACATTTATCATCTAAACCGACATCAGTCTCCACTGCTCTATCCAACATTCAGTTTATAATTGAACAGCTATTGAAACTAAATGTCCACATCAGCTCCTACGACCTCATACCTATAACTCCCTCCACTATTTCTTCCAATCCAAATTATCAGAGACCTCTTAACACTTTACTTGTGGGAGACAATATTCTCTCAACAGTAGAAAGAAATGACATCGACACCATATGCCAAATCCAAACCATCTCATCTGGTCAATTTAATGACCTTCTGCATAGCATAAATCGGATGCCAAAATATAAAAATTACATAATCTGTTTCTGGGACCTGTACCTTTCACAATCAGGGGTGCAGTTTTGTAAAGGGTGCAGTGATTTATCAAAAGTAATTTTTTACGTACATTGCAGTGCACTGCAAGTTGAGGAAAACAATTTATATGCGTATCAGAATTGCTAATAGCATATGGAGTGTTATTTGCATGACAGTGACTTTGTTATGTTTGCAATGTTGTGTTTCGGTGGGAGCCAAACAAATTTTAAGTTGTGGTAATAACAATTTATCAGAAGGTAAGGTTAAGGGAGTCGTCTGGTGCACCTCTAGTTGGGGGAATTCAATGACAAGACNCGTAGGGCAGCTGGTGGACAGAAGACATCCGTAGTCCACGAGTAAAAGAGATTGAGAACTAGAAGTAATGATCGAGAATATGATCGAAAATATGATCAAGAATATGATCAGGAATATGATCAGGAATATGATCAGGAATATGATCAGGAATATGATCATGAATATGATCAGGAATATGATCATGAATATGATCATGAATATGATCAGGAATATGATCAAGTGTTGAGATCTGAAAAGCAACGATGAGACTCGAGAGGAGAGAGAAAAGAGATGCTAAAGCATCAATGAGGTAAGAGATGAGAGCAATGAGAGAAAAGAGATGCTAAAGCATCGATGAGGTAAGAGCAGGACCGCCAGGTGTCTGGAAGTGAAGGTTGAGCTTAATTTTCACATCTTCACAAACATAAACAAACACAAGCATTACCCGTAGCAAACTTAAGCAATGACAAGGCTAATCAGAATGAAATGCAGTAGTAAGGCAGTCCAATCTCAAAATATTCAATAGAGCTGGAATATAACCTTATAGAGAGATAAAAGAGTAAGTCTCTTTTAAATAGACAAGAAATCTAATCCTCATTAAAAAGGTCTATTTTTACGACTAGAAACTGAGCAAAAGTTGCTTCAGTGAACATGGAATTCTAGACAAGATAATTGAGTTTTAATAAACTCAGTTTCATCTACTGAACAAAGTCGATTTTGTAATGTTTGATTTAGGATCAAATAAATCTAGAGAGAGAAATGATTATTTCGTTCATATAGTAACGAAAAATTATGAGCACAATTGTTGAGTAGACAATAAAGAGTCTCGTGAAAAAGGTCGCTCAAGTATGCAAGGCCAAAATTTTTAAACACAAAATAATTTCCATAATCCTGTAATATTGCTATGATACAGGCACAATATAGCAACCTAACATGAACAAAGGTTTCTATATAAAATAATTAGAACATCCTAATTAGAGCAAGAATAAAATACATCTTGAACATTATACAGAAATATAATGGACATCTCGAGACATGGTAAAAAAAATGAAGAAAACCAACTAGTGATAACATAGCACATTATGGATATCTTTATTCAGCGGATATCATCTAGTAAACCATAATATTATGGTTAATCCCTGATATTTAAGATTTGGATAAATATGACCTGAGATGAAAATATTTGCAATAAAAAAACTACAATAGTATTGAGAGGGAATGATATATCAATAATACCTGGATGGGAATTGTTAAATAAGAATTCTATACTTCCAAGTAAGCAACACACAATGAATAGAAAAAATAAAATATATCTATTTTACAAGGGAATGAAATCAATATAGTTATAAGCTGAACACATGTTAATAAAAATCTCTACTTCTAAGTATAGAATGCAATGTAAAGGCAAGTTTGTGATTTAAGACAATGTTCAGTGTGTGGTTAAATCTAGTAATCCAATTTATGGTCTAGCTACACCATATTCAGCAGATCCCACTTCTATTCAGGAAGTGTACAGAGAATTTGAACAATAAAGAAAACAGGTTATAAAAGAAGTTCACTGTGTCAATTGAACAGTAAAAGGAAAGTATTTCAAGTAAATATTTGGAGGAATGCAGAGAGAGCTTGTAACAGCAAAATTAAGAAACATATGACTTAGGATGAGCAATAGAAAATCTCAAAAAAACATGTGAATTTTTAAACTGAAAGTAAGGTAGATTTGAAGATTAGATAAGAAATACTCTCAGGACTAGTTAAGACCACAAGTTGTTCTATTAAATCCCAAAATATAAGTCCTAAAACTTAGTTATTTCAGGGATGTACCATAGGTCGTCTCTACATACGCACATTATACAAAAATTAACACAAATGATATGAAGCAATCCTACCCTAATATTTCTAGAAAAATATAGTGAGACTAATAAATATATCTAAGTCCTAAACACAATTAATTCTAAACTTACTGTAAGAACACTTCACTTTAAGGTACTTTAAACTTATGTTGTTATCTCCTACAAGCTACGATCAGATTGACGTCGAGTCAGGATCCGGATGTGCTTCTCAGGGGCGAAATTTTAAAAAGAACCATAGCGACAGTTCTTTGTGTACTAAGAATGCTTTTACAAAATACAGCGAATTTTTATAATTAAAAATTTACAAGAACCTTGCTTAGAGTTACAAAAACCTAATCACAAAAATACAGGAAATTTATTGTAAAAAGTACGATTTAATTTGTACGCGAATAAATAATACGCATAACTTGAAAATGGAGCATGAGCAGCGATGTAATGCTACACTATCTCTTTCGTTTCGAGAGTGGAAAGTCGATCTAAAAACTTAGCTAAAGCGCAGAGGAAGCGTTACCTTGCGACCACTTTGCGTCGAGCGATCGGGGGAGGTCTATCGGAGACTTGAACAGGTTTAGGCAAGATTACAGTACGAGTCTGCAAGTTAAGTTTTGACAGGTGAGTAATAGGTGTTGCATTAGTGGAAACATGTTGTCTCGAGATCACAACTGGCGTATTAGAATGGCAAGAATGAGTGTCCAACGACCGGCTAGGAATAAGGAAAGGATTACAAGGTATACTGCTAGGGAGCGATGCTGCAAGTTGCGAAGCGAATTCAAGTCTAGGCACAGGTGGTTTCAACAGAGATTTGTCATCTACAGAAAGATCAATGACATCAGGTGGAGGGAGATTATTTGATATGAGTGCGTCCGATACAAACGCAGCTTTCAGGCGATCAATAGAGACCGAGTCCTGCTTTCCGTGCTTCACGATAACAAAGTATTTAGCAGTGCATCTTATGACGAGGAAGGGACCATCATAAGGGTGCGTAAGAGCAGGCTTCACGGCATCAACGCGAACATACACATGTGTGCACATTTCTAACGCCGGATCTAATTTATCGACAGTCTGTGTTGGACGCGGTGCTACGTATCGAATTTGCGTCATACAGCGTTTTAGGCGGTCACTATACGAGTTCTGATTCTGAAGTGAAAATGACGTAGAGACGTCAGGATTTACTATGTCACCCGGCAACCACAAGGATTGCCCGTACAACATCTCTGATGTTGTTGCTTTTTGGTCCTGTTTGTAAAGATTACGTAAGCTCAAAAGAATCATAGGGAGATGATCAACTCAGTCTGTACGACTGTTGAGACACTTTAAAGCCGTTTTAAGGTCGCGATGGACCCGTTCGATCAAGCCATTAGACTGCGGGTGAAAAGCAGTTGTGCTGAAATTTGCACAACCTAAAAGAGAAGAGACGTCTGCCCAAAGTTTTGATGCGAATTGCGCACCACGATCGTGAGTGATCCTTAAGGGAACACCAAATCTAGCGATCCATGAGTGGACGAACGTACGAGCTACTGTTTCTGCAGTAATATCGGAAATTGGAACAGCCTCTACCCAACGCGAAAATTTATCTATCATAGTTAGCAAGTAAGAGTAACCACGCGACGTGGGCAAAGATCCCACCAAATCAAGGTGGACAGAGTCAAATTTATTACCAGTGAAAGCGCAAGCCTGTAAGGCAGCACGATTATGTTTAGTGACCTTACTTGGTTGACAATCGTGGCAATGCTGTACAAAATGTTTGACATCTTTACGCATGGAAGGCCAAACGTAACGCTCGGCAATGAGACGCAAGGTTCGGTCGGTACCAGGATGGGACAAGGAGTGATAATGTGCTATTGCAGCTCTACGAAGGGTTACAGGTCGATAAGGACGATTAGGACGATCAGCGTCGCAATACACTCCATTGGCTAACACCAAACGTAAGGAGTTCTGAGTTGCTTGTAGCAAACTTGTCAGTTCAGGGTCCTCCTTTTGGGCGTTGCTAATACTCTCTAAGGTGAGTTGTTCTAGTACAGGAATAATAGAGATACAATTAATACGGGAAAAGCAGTCTGCTACGGTGTTCTCAGAACCTTTAATATAACGCAGATCGGTGGTGAATTGACTAATATACGACAAATGTTGCGATTCTCTGTGTGAGTGGTGATCTGTGGGCATGTGAATAGCGGAAACAAGAGGTTTATGATCCGTGAAAACAACGAAATGTCTCGCTTCTAAAATGTAGCAAAAGTGACGAACGGCCAAGTAAGTAGCCAACAATTATCTACCAAACGCACTGTAGCGTTGCTCGGTGGACGAGAGTTTTCGTGAAAAGAATGACAAGGGAGAAGTTAGACTACCGACCGTCTGTTGCAAGACAGCACCTACTGCCACATCTGATGCATCGACAACTAAACTGAACTCAGCCCCTGAAATGGGGTAAGATAATTCAGTAGCAACAGCAAGACTCTCCTTGATGGTTTCAAAGGCAAGTGAAGCGTCTGTGTTCCACACAATGAGTGTTGATGGACCTCTATGTTTGGGAGCAAGTAATGAAGACAAGGGTGACAAGATATGAGCGCAATTTCTAATAAACCTATGATAAAAATTGACGGAACCTAGGAAACGACGCAGTTCGCGTTGTGTCTCAGGTTTCGGGAAGTTGTGAATAGCCTGAACTTTAGAAGGAAGAAGTTTTAAACCGAGCTCAGAAATTTCGTGACCAAGGTAAGTTAAGGACTTCTTTCCTAATTCGCATTTGGCGGGATTGATCAATAAGCCGTGATTGGCGAGACGTTCACACAAGGTCCGTAAGTGTTCCTCATGTTGTTTGGGAGTGGATGAAGCAATTAGCACGTCATCGAGATAAGTATAAGCTTAAGGCAAATCTGACAAGATATTAGTCATGTGTCGTTGAAAAGTTTGAGGTGCATTTCGTAATCCGAACGGCATTGTGGTATATTCGAAAAGGCCAAAGGGGGTAATTACAGCAGTCTTTTGAATGGACTCTTCGTCCATGGGAATCTGATGGAAAGCATGAGCTAGGTCAATCTTAGAAAAGATTGTAGCACAGTGCAAATTGGCACTGAAGTCTTGCAAATGGGGTATCGGGAAGCGATCAGGAATAGTGATTGCATTTAACCGTCGATAGTCACCACACAAGCGATATTCCCCATTGGGTTTAGGGACCATCATGAGCGGACTTGCCCATGGACTCTTTGAAATGCGGACAATACCCGCATTCTGCTTGCGTTGAAATTCAGCCTTAGCAGTTTCGAAACGATCGGGGGGTAACCGTCGTGT
The DNA here is from genome assembly GCA_006783055.1 of Trinorchestia longiramus. Lineage (NCBI taxonomy): Eukaryota > Metazoa > Arthropoda > Malacostraca > Amphipoda > Talitridae > Trinorchestia > Trinorchestia longiramus. The sequence continues at coordinate 10,002 of VCRD01006036.1, forward strand.
ACGGGAAGAGACTGGAGGTCCAGTGGTTATAATATGATGTTTTGTTGAAGACTGGTTTTACTTGGCTGCTAGATTAGGATTAGTCAGAGCGGGATAATCAGCCAAAATTTGTTGGAATTTACATTTTGAATCTAAAGCAGCTCCAATCGAGTGCAAGCTGTGGGTGATATTGACTGGGGACAGAGGTCTGGAAAGAGAGGTAGTTTCGTCCCTAATCAGTTTATTTTTTAAGTCATTACTTAGTCCGAAATTGTACAAGAAATCTGCACCAATGATAGGTTGCTCAACTGCAGCAATAATGAACGTCCAATTAAAATCACGTCGTAAGCCTAAAGAACAAGTCATCTCTGTCGATCCAAAACATGCTATGGGTGTGCCATTTGCAGCACAGAGGTTATTAGTACCATTACCCAGTTTTTCATAAGCAGTTGCTGGAATTATTGAAACAGATGAACCTGTATCGATTAAAAATTTTAGGTTGGTTAAAGGGTCGTAGATCCTGGAAAGGCGAGTGAAATTAGGGGTCAACGTAGTATTCGCATTCACACGTCGCGTCATTAGTTTCCCGACTGGAATTCACCATATTTGGGGCACAAGTGGGAACCGCATTTATTAGCAGGAGATCCAAATTTCAAGTGATACCAACGTAATCCAGTGTTTGGACGTGATTGTGAGCGAGCTGGTGAGTGAGCTCTGTTAAAAGACTGACTGCGCACATACTGTTGCGTTGCAGGGCTATAATTCCTAGCTCTGTTTATCATCTGGTTATACCTACTCTGGCGTGAATAGACAAATTCAGGTTGTGCGTACCCAATCTCAGGCTGGATAAACCCACTCTCGGGCTGGACATAACGTACATTTTGTCTCTGATACTGGTCTTGAGGTTCAACATATCGAGCACCAGGTTGAATATAGTGAACCCCACCTTCAACATAATGAGGGACAGGGAGTGACTGAGGTGCCTGAATGGCGGCTACGGTATCTGACCGTGAGCTGCGTTCTGCTTTGACATCAGCTCGGACAAAGGCAAGTGCCAGGCTTCTTATCTCCTCATGCAAAGATTGGTCTGAATGCGCTGAAACGGCAGGGTTTGCCACTACAAGGGCTACTTGAGTTACGGGAGCAGGAGTGATAGGTACAGGGATAGCAATGTTACCTTGAGGAGGCTCTGGGGACAATTCAAATAGTTTATCGGCTAGAGCTGCTAACTCGTCAAGAGGTTTGTCGTCAGGAAATTGCACCATAAAGGGCTGGACATGAGAAGGAAGGCGAGATGTGAAGTACTCCCGTAATAATACGTCACTGAGACCCACCCCTACTGCTACTTTCCTAATATGGCTAAGGACCATAGATGACAGAAAGGAAGAGAATGCACATAGCATACGTGACTGATCTACGAGACACTGAATTCTCTTACTCGCAGATAGTTGTAATTTGGTGAGAAGGTTTTTCTTTAGAACTGTATAAGGTTCAGTACCTTGGGGATTGGTTATAAACTGGTCAACTAACACCGCCACTTTCGGTGGTAAGACAGTTGAGACACAACAGAATTTAGTTTCCTCATCAGTAATACCCAATTGGCGGAATGATATCTCTGCTTGAGTGAACCACATCTGAGGCTCCTCTGATGAAAATGCAGGTAATCTAAACTGTTGGTTAGGTGTAGAATGGGTATTACCGCTAGCTGTAGCCATGATAAAGGTTTAAGAAAGACTAGAAG
>VCRD01006037.1:5107-28020 GCA_006783055.1 Trinorchestia longiramus
CAGAGCAGTCTAGAGGTCAGGCCTTGCCTAGCTGTAGCTGAGCTTCATTGAGGTATCATCGATTCCCGAGTGTTACGAGTAGTACTATAGAATAAAAAATATCACTACGTCGGAGGGATATGAAATGCTATTTTTTTTCATAAGTCATATATTTTACCAGTTCTTAGGGAAAGGCTCAATATTCACAGTGTTCATAGTGACGTTGTTAAAAAGGACTAATTCTCAGTAAAGCTATAACATAATGTGCTGAAATTTGTTTTGCAAATACTGTATTAGGTTGTAGGGAAAGTTCTTTCTGTTTTTGAAAATTTTATTATATATATTGACAAATTTACAAGATAACTACATTATGAAATGAAGTAATTGCCATCTTTTTCTATTACTTTTCTCCACCTTTCGGGTAAATTTTTGATGCTTTCTGCATAAAACTCTTCTGTTTTCTTGGACGTCCTGACCTGGGGTGAATCTTCACTGTTGAAGTCGCCGTTACTGAAACGTTCACAGCAATCTCGTGCAGTTCAGACACTGTACCGTTCCCAAATGCACCATTAATCCGACGACTGGACGCTGCTGCTGATTTATCAGATTTAAAGTCGTATAGGAGAAGACCACGAACGTATTGTTTTGAAACTTCCATCTTGCTGAATAAGGGTATGCAGCAGTTGACAATTAAGGAGATAATGATTAGTGTAAACACACGTCCTTTAAATGTAAAAAGTAATGTTCGTCACAAAAAATCGCTTCTCTGAAAACGGTGAGAACTTTCCTTACAACCTAATATCAGTGTCCTACTGATCATTGCGGCAGTCCTACCAAGTGTGTGTCGCGCACATTGCCAGTTTCTCTTCTACTTTAGGGAATGAGCCGATTATTGAATACATAGTTCACTTTGAGTCGGGAGTTCTCTATCCAGCACTTGGAAAGTCTAAGCACACATCCCTCAATTTAACACGTTGACTCCGATTGCCTGATTGGTGTAAAACTTCACTTTGTACGCATAGTCAATAGAAGGAAATGAAAAAATTACAGAACCGAACATAAGTGGTACACATACGTACCACTTCGGAGTCAACGTGTTAGAGTCGAACCAATTGTGTGAATTGTACAGAAGTAGCATCACGCATGTATTAAATGGTCAGGGTAAAAGAAGGGATAACACGCTCTGTGCTCCAGCCCTGATTATGATTAGCAATATGTTTAGGGTTTAATGGAGGAGGGTCGTTGTAAAATGTAGTATGTTTAGACCATATTTTCGATTGTTGGTTCTCCACATTGGTGCTAAATTTTATACGTTAAAGAACATCACTCTCGGAAAGTATGATCTTATTGTAAAGATGTACAGAAAAAGTTATAGGGATTACTTGTCACCAGTTACGTTTGGAATGCTAAAAAAGTTCATTTTATCTGTAAGAGTTTTTCGACACTAAAAATATCAACCAGTGCTATTTGTCTGCCAAGCTTGTACCAATTTTTTTCTGTGCAGGAGTACGATGGACCATCTCCTTCGTTTGGGATTGGATTTCTCATGGAATGTTGTTTATTATCCATTCAGGTAATGCAAATTTCAATGCTATCTTTTGAGTCATGCGTTGTGTTCATTAGCATACGTGAATATCTTTCAACACTATCACTTCTCCATATGCCCTAACCACCGTGGTGCTAAGTACGGCGCCTTCTTATTTGCCATTTGGCTATTTCTCACCCGATAGAACAAAGCATTTCCCATCGTACTTCTCTAGCATTTTTAGCTCTAAAACATTTAATTTTTTTTCTGCTACTCCGTCTTCGGAATAATTACATTCTCGTTCAATTTTCTTACTCTTTTGCCTAGACATACTTTAAGGCTCGTCATAATGCGCCTCATAACTGATGTACTCCATGTCCTCTTCTTCTTTTACTTTTTCACGATGATTTTGCTGCAGTCAATCCCAAATTTTACTTTGCGTTCATTTTACAGCTTTCTCATTTTTAGAACAACTCGTTGTTTACTCTCATTTTCATGGGCTCTTACTCTCTCAATGTTGTACACCTTTACAAATTTAGTGACCAATCTTTGCAACTTCTCGTCTGATGCATATGCTAGTGCTGTATCATTGACTGTTCATTTACACCGCCATCCGATTCAAAAAGGTAAATCCTTTATCAAATCGACAGCATTCACTTTTACAACGCCATCCATGTATACATCAAGCATCTATAGTGACCGAGTACCTTGTCTTAACCGCACTTGCATCACAAACCCTGTACTCTGCAATGCTGGATTTTGATATACATAGCACACATGTGGAATTCTTAAGATTATTATTTTCAAGCTCGCCAGGCTGCTTTAATATCAATGTCATGACCGACATTGGGAAAGGATTACCGTTTTCAGCTTTCCGTGAATAAGTTTTAACTAGAATTTATTCTTCACGGAATGTGAGATCTACTCGAACAACCTGCCATTCTGTGCATCAATCGCTGCAGCTAGAATTGAAACTAATCCACTCTGCTTCGTGGGCTGCGGCATTAGTACCTAAGACCATATCACTGAGTTGCTGTGGCGATCTTCCTAAAGACCTAAACAGAAATGAATGAGGTGTTTGCTAAACAACTTTAATATGTAATTGTTTGAAGAGATCCTTTTCCCATCGAGATATAAAGAACGTAGCTTCCTAATTAGATAGTTCATACAACCTTCTACTGGGAATACTATAGGAAAAATGTTGAGATTACAATTGTGCAGTAATATTCATTTGAATATAGTTGTTCCGGTTTTCAAGAATACCAACTTTATCCTTTTTGAAGGGGGACTAAGTACTGTATGAGCAAAACAAGTGAATCATTTTAACGAGTTTACACGATTATGTTACTTCCATTTCGTATTTCTTAGTGGCTGATTTTATTTACAGGTTCAAGTACTGCGTAGGTACCAGAAGTTTCGCAAGCTGTGGAGCATCATAAGCTTGTTGCTGGTGTCTGTGGTGTCGCTGGTGCTCCTGACACATATACGGGAAGCATGGCTGTCGTTCTTATACGTGGTTATAAGCGCCTGCCTCACCTACCTTACTCTCAATAGAAACTTCCGCAAACTCGAGAAATTTAATGTTTGAACTATGAGATAATATTTTTAGTCTGTTCGCTGATAGATATATTTTTTGGTACGCAAAGAGTGTATAAGTCATTCTTTGGATACTTCATTGGCGAAGTTTTAATGTTTGCTTTCATTTGAGGTCTTGTTATCACATGTTTAAAAATTGTATGAGAAATGACAAAACGAGGGGTTTTACTCATGAGACCTTCAGCAATTTGATGGGTGTCATTCGGGCTTCACGGGCTGTACGATGACAGATACGGGACAAAGACGGGACCGGAGGTGACAGTCGTGTGAGGCACGACCGTCATGGAGCTTGACCGAGACCATGGTTCGGGTTATTTCGTGTTCATAGCCTCAGCACAGGGAAAGAGGCACGTCAAGTCTCTACTCTCTTAACTGATCTGCTGTTCAATTCAATCTCTTATAATTGCAACTTCGGGTGTAATAGCTGAGGATATGGCTTGTCAGTATCAAATAAACAATTTTGAAAATCGATATTTTATCGGGTTGTGTGTAGCCTACGTATAGTTCTATACAATTACTAACGTGAGTATTTTGAAAGCTGTTCCCTGTTAGTTTCTACTCTTCCGAGTGGCAAACACGTGTTCTAGCGAATAATTGTTGCTTAAAACATTTTTTCGTAGCATATCTCTTGTAATTTATGCCTAACGAAGATTTGAGGTTCGATTTGGAAATTTTATAATTATATAATTAACTCTATCGTCACGCAGTCGCGTATATTCGCGCTGTTTTTGCCGTAAAGAGAAATGCATTTTTGTTGTTTCTATATTTTTGTGCATGACCTACGGTGAGCAATACGGTCTATGTTCTTTAATTTTTGAATCTTAGTTGTTAGATATTTATTACTACTTTATGTATTATGGGCTGGTATCTGATGAACGTTACACTACGGGTTCATTATTGATTGCTTTGCACTGTCGCCGAGGTGTAACGATGTTTATTTCCAAGTACTTATTCTTGCGTGATCTTGCTGTAACGTGGTCTCTGAACCCTCCTTTATTTTCAATTAAATTTTGTCAGTTCCTGTGTAAAAATACTATGATCGAAATTTATCTAATTATATGTACCGAAAGAATCAAAGGAACCATTTAATTTGCTTACACATAATTATTTCTTCAATTATTTTGGTATGGTGTTACTTCTAGTTAATATTTTTGCTAGCTTCTCTTGATCTCTATAATTTTTTTATTGGAAAATTAAAAAAATAATTTGAAGGTGTGGAAAAAGCAGATAAAGGCACTGTATCCAAGTCAAGAATGCTGCCCTGTTATTTATTTTAACTTGCACCTCTATTTATTGTAGACTGCACTGCCTTTGACTTGGTATCTGTGTTGATGATGTAAAATTTTATTGTTACGTTGGTGAACTTTGTTTACAGTCTTGACAGGTCTTCCTATGTATTTCTTGACAGCAGAAATACTTTCGGACAGTTCAATTTCAGCTCTAAGTGTTTACTGTTGGATTTTAAAACTGGTTTTATAGCATTAATTATCTGTAAAAATATTTTAGACGTCATGACACTATATTTTTTGACTTAGCGTTAACGATTTTAACTAAATATAATTTTAAACGTATGAGACGAGAAATAATGAAGCGTAAGCACGAAATTTTAAGCTTGCTACCTACCGTCAAGTCAGCTAGCAGGTACCTCGAAAATGTTAGCATGTTTACGGCATGACTTGCGTGAACCTGAGTGAACCTTTCCTTGAAACTGAGACCATAATCAGTATTTTAGGTTATAATGAGTAAAACTAAATACTTTATTAGGATTGCAACGCGTTTCTCATTAAAATATTTATTTGGACATAGTGGTTAAAGGATATTACGATTTATTAGTTGTCATTTTTCAATTTCTAAGTGACAGCTGGAAACGTACCGTAAGTATAGACTGTAAACCTTGTCTACATTTTAGAATCACTACTTAAGTCTTCGTTACATTACGTAAAAACTGAATTGAAAGAGTTCTTGTGCTTGCAGCTATGGCTTTAGCGAACAGCATGAAGTAATTGTTACCGGCAGATATGTATATGTAAATAAGATTTATACTTCCTTGTTATAGATAATGAATCTTAAGTGCTCGAAAGCCTAGGTCCAGGTGTCTCGTTTATACAAGCCTGACCTTACAGTCTTCCTGTGAGTTGACCCGCAGCATCATTTCTGCTTTAATTTCTATCAGTAGATACTAAATAAAGTACAGCTGATACAATAATGATTACAATTGTATATTTTTTTATCTTACGTAATTTCATTTTTTAAAACAAATCTGTTCGCCTGAAGTACTTCGAGTACTACTTCATTACTACTGCGAGTACTACTCTCTTTACCCTGCCCAATTCGAAATTCGAAGAAATGTGCTGAGGGGATTGTCCTTCCTCGCATTGTAGACATTAGCGTGCGTTCGAGTGAGGTAAGGACAGTGAAACATTGAAAGAAGTTTAGTTTGCTGTGTCTGTCTTCGTTTAAATCTCTGTTAAAACTGACATTCCTTGACCTATTTACAGCTGAATAATTCTGTGGCCCTGGTAGGTTGCAGTTCTTATGCTTAATTATTTATCTCTTTGCGAAGTGGGAAATGTGTTTCCTGTAACCGTCGCTTTGATTGCATTTTCTCCCTTTTCTGTTTTAGATGTGATGATCTTCATCGATGTGAACAACGCGCCCAAGGTACATAAATTAACAACACCACCATATCTCCTACCCTCCATATATTGTAGCTCAGCTGAATATCTTATTAAAATAGGAAATAATGAGTGACCTAATCTCACAACCCAAGAATAGTGGAAATGAACAAATATTAGGTGCGGCAACATAACTTCCCTTTTTTTAATGCGGTTTGATTTGAAAAAAGAAAGTTTTATTGCCAAAACCTATATAGCGTAGAAAGTTGGAGTAACTTGAATATAAAGAAATAATCATAAATTTACGGATTGTTATATTGAAATGTGGAGTTACGGTTTTGAATTTATTTGAATTAACCTGAGTAACTGTGGAGGTTATTGATCAAACACCTTTTCGCTTTGTGTACTCTTTTGGTTGCACTGAACTAATGACGTCGTGTTCTTTGGAAAGAATTTTGTTGATGGCATTACTGGGTTATTAATACAATGCTTTAGTAGTTTATTTTAAAATATTTTATCTCTACTGTAGGTCGTGAAGGAGCTGTGTACTAATAGGATTTTTTCGATTTTGAGCGTTATCTTTAGCTCTGAATGTGGGGAATTGAAGCTCAGGGCATGTCCGTCCTGTCAGGACACCATTGGGGCTCTGCGTTCCTGGGCTGTAATCGGTGTTGCTAACCGAAAAATTGAAAAATTCTTGATTTATTTAATTAATAAAAACCATTTCTTCCGCTCCACTTATCGCTCTTCGAAGTAGACTCTAAGTTCCTGATGTTCACTTGTGGGGGGATGCTCATAGTGTGAGCCTTGGAAATCAACACTTGGAAGGATTACTGACCAATAATAGCGGAATCAGCAATACTTGTGAGTTAAGTTCTGTAGTTAGGTAAGCTTAATTTTTTTCTTCCATGCTGTCTCTCATGTCTTACCAGCATATCGACGAACCTAGCTCACGAATGTCTTAGTTCGTTTATTTTTCTCACTTCACCTTTTCAAAAGGCTTTCACCTATTCTATCCAGCGTGACAAACTGTGTCAAGTGATATCAACATTTTGTGTCTTCATGGACACAACAAAATCTATTGCGAGTTTTACTAAGGTGTTCCCTTTGATTGAACAAAAACTGGTATAGCTACGAATATAATATAAATCGTGCCTTTTCTACCTTACTTTCTGTTTCGTGTTGAAGGCCAACGTTCTGTGCAACCGAACTCCTAAACGAGCACAATCCACTTTCGTTTTCAACAATGCTACAGTCTCAAGTAGCATGAGTCTTTGACTGTACATAATTTAATAGCATTCTCTACTATTGATTTTTCGTTATTTTGAAATGGAGCCATTCTGTCCTCGGTTCAAAGCCTATGTTGAATAGTGTGTCATGAAAACTGCAGGTCTGATTGGCACCAAAATGGTTATTAAAGGCGTTTAGAATTTGCACCATATTTTTTTAAAGATCTGATTACTTGATTTACGTGAAATTCTCATCGAAACTCTGGAAAGAGTTTATTCCAGAGAGCCAAGCGTTGTCTGTTTGCTTGGTACATGTGCTGACAGGCGAATAAGTGAAGTAAAAACGAAGAAACGAAAACCACAACGCATGAGGTCGATGCATTGACAATTTCTTCGAAAAGGGGCAGAAGGAAATCAAGCTCAGCATTCCAAATCCAGCTATCGTTGCTGGTTTCACAGTGAGTAGCTAGAAGCGCCTGCAACTACGAGGAATACAAAATATTACTGGTGTAGGATATATTTGAGTATTTTATTCTTGTGACTTCACCAGTGCAAGTGCGGTGAAGGCTGTTGGTGAGAGTTTCGATTTGTTGTGTGAAACATGAACGCGTTGCTGGATGACTATTGTCTTTGATCCATTCAAATGGTTGTGTATTTGAGCTGATGAGATTTTGCCCTGAAAGCACTAGTAGCTCATAACGAGGAAAAATGAGACTGAATTGAAGCGTGCTTTCGATAGAAACTGTGTTCCTTGAATTTAATTGGTAGATAACTGTTCAACCGAATGGTGTGATAATAGTTGTAATGAAACGTTGAGAAATTTTTGAGTAGGAAATTTGGGTCATGTCATACAATGAATTTAGAATGTCTGGTATAGAAAGCATCGCAAACTAAATTCAATTGCATCTTAAAGCTAAATGGGTGTGAGTCTGATTCTTCTGACCGAATTATATACAATTGTAGGCTGAAGGGCATATAAATGTTAAGAAACAACATTTGAGTTAGTAAGGTGATGATTTGATAGTTAAAAATGGGGCACTTCATAGCACAAATTTGCTGAGAGAGTTGACAGATTGAGGTCAATTAGACGTGTGTCCACGAAGAGTATCGTCTAGTTAAAAAAAGTTAAGTCCAGTGTGTAAATAGTGGAGCCCTATTTTGAATGAAGGTATGATCAACTAAAGTGTTTTTGCAGAATTTGCGATCGAAACCAAATTACATAGAAAATTAATGTGGCCATGTAACTGACAACTCTGTGGTGTAGACGTGACAGAGAGAAACCACTACCTCTGTGCAGGGACATGAGCCAGCCAGAGCTGTCGTGTGTGTGCGATGGTGTAGACTGGGCAATAAGATATGTCTTGTAGTTCATGTGAATGATGAGACATCTTGATAATAGATATTATTGATTGGGCGCAATTGAACACATACGACGCCATGAAAAATTGCAATAGTGAATTATTTAGTCTTTCTATATTTTCTTATCGTTTTTTATGAACTATATCTTTGTTATTTTAATGTTCTCGGGCTCTTATGTTTTCACTGTTGTAACATGTTTTGTTAACCATGTGAAGTGATTTTATTACAAGTATTTGCATTCACAGTCTCCTTAGCCTTATTTATTCTACGTCAGTACAGATACCATGCTCAGAATCAATCTCATTAAATATTCCCATGACTCAGCATGTAGGAATACGTGGCGATGTATACTGTATACACAGGAGTCAGCATCAACTCTCAGGCTAATAGGAACACCTCAGAATACTTACTGTTTCAAGTCGTTAATGCAAAGGTCAACGATCGATGTGCTTTAAACATTCATTAGGTAGCAGATATTAATTACGGGAAAATAGAAGATAATTACATTGTTTATTTATAAAAAAACACTTAGAAGTATTATTAACCCATCCACTTGAAATGGAGAAATGTCGACTGAAAAAGGTACACCTCACACGAATGATCTTGAAGCTTGTAATTACTGGCGCAAATTAATAGTAAGCGACGTATTAAGGCGCTCTTTCCAATATGTTCGAGCTAAAACTGACAAAGAAGTAGCGTGCACATCTTGAAAATAAACGAAGTGCGAATCAAAAAAATCTGAAGCTTACGTATAACAAATTCACTCGCACGGAATAACGTTTTCCGACGAAAAAATAGTCAAGAGAAAGATCCAGAAAAAAGGTCTCACACTTAAACCCAAAACTAACTGGTATTCTGCAGCGAGTATCCAGAGCTGCAACTAAGCGCTATTTCCCAATGTACACCACTACCACGATGGAGGCTATCACTATACGCGTACGATTAGAAATTCTTCCGAGTGGTTTGTCACCAATTCACGCAAGATAATCTCCATCAGTGTCCCCGTGGTGAGTTCTAAAATGGAGATATTGGAACATTAATTCACTACTGTAACTAGAGGAGCGAAGGTGCAGGCGGCGTACAAAGCTAAGAGAGAAATTGACAAGCTTAAGAACAATAGAGACGTCGATAAGACTTGACCTGCACGGTACAAGTTATCCAAGTAGAAAGAACGAGAATGAAAAAAGGTAACCCATAATCAGAGCTGTTGTGTCAATCAAGGGTTAGTCACAATTGACGACTGAGACTTCTAGAAATACTGAACACAAATATTCTGACGATAAACCCTAGCACCGCACTCAATTCTTTAAGGGAGACAAAATTTATTGCTAAAAAAATAAAGCAATTGATTACTTATACAATACATATATGAACATATCACATACATTGAGTATATACACTCCATCAAGTAATTTCAAAAACTAATTCCAATTAACGTGAGACCCTGCAGAGCTCAATATCCCCTCACACAAAAATGAATAGCAACAGGTAAACTTCGATATCACCGTCGCAAACACCACTGCGTTTCACACACCAGGATGCATCTAATACTTATGACACAATTTCTACCACAAACAGTCTTACAGCGATAATAGCGCATGCGCAGCATTACAGCACGGTGTTTCCCGACGACAGTAGACAGGGCTTCAAGTTAATTATACCGTCTGTACATTTTGAAGGTACTGTAGTCACCAACGTGTATACAACTTCCTCGTGAAGTACAAACAGACGAACAGTAAGTCAAACAACCCGACCTCACAGGAAGCTACTCTTACAAATTTACTCGCTGTCCTCTTCAGACTGGTTGGACTTGTCCTCACTATCACTGCCGGAGCTGTTCTTGCTCTTCTTGCTCTTTGGAGACCCGGCGTCCGAGGCCCCGGAGCCGCTGCTCCCAGCAGATTCGTCATCATCGTCGTCGTTATCGTCATCGGAGTAGTCTGTCAGAGTCTGTCGCTTACCTCCTTTCTTGGACTTGCTCGCGCCAAGATCAGACAAGTCAGAGTCGGAGTCCGAGTATATCGAGGAAGGTTCTGTAACCGAAATAAATATGAACAAATTCTAAGAAATAATATTTGTAATTGTATGTCCCGAACATTTACGTGCTGAGATATAAAAAAGAAAAAATTCATGCGACTTCACCAAACTTGGTTTTAAAAAACACCCGTAGTTGTCTGCACGGTCTATTATTATAGTTATTACAAAATTGATAGTGGAAATACAGTTGCTACTGAACGCATAATACATATAGAATGTATACATATGTAACTACAATCTATTTTAATATTTTAAATTTCTGCGAGCGTCTCCAGATAAATACGTACAAAGTCATAACAAAATTTAAAAGCTAAAGAATTTGTGGTGAACCGTACAAGCTCACACTACAAGCTGTCTCGTAGTAAGCATACGGTAAGCCGTACTTCTTCAACAACCCAATGAGCGAACAGACGGAAAATAATACAGCGTACAATGAAGCTCCGTCTAGTACCTAAACGATAAGTGAGCGGGTACTCCGCACAGACCAATGAGGCAGCCAAACGCCCATATAAGGTGGGTGTCTGGGGAGAGTTAGTCACTCTCGACCGAGCAACTCCACCAAGACCTTCTCTCGCCTGAAGAACTTGATTCACAGGCCAAGAGCAGAACAAACAAAGAAGTCCACATCCTGTTATGAGCAGGATGTATGCAACAACAGAGGCTACATAGCTGGACTCGCAATACTTTCTCAAGAATTCTCAACGCGCTACAACTCTCCACCGACAAAACGTTGGTGCGCCAGTACTCAACGTCAAAACGTGGTGAAGACTTTCAAAGAAGAACCAATAACCCAAAGAATCCTAAATACAAGTTACTAAACTCAGCCTGCCTTTATTTGCCTTCTCTCCTGTTAGATTCCTCGACAGTTCCTTAGTCCTACAGACGCTCACTCCAAATAAACTGAAGAGAAAGATATTCAATGTCTGCTTGGAGGTAAAAGATGTCTAAGGAATGAGATTAGTGAAGAATAAGATCACTATAAATTCATTTCTACGACGCGTTTCGTAGTTCTGTTGGGTATAGAACAGCTACAAGTGTCATAGCAACTAGTTTTCTAAGATGCCATCAAACTTTTCTTCTTGTCCGTTTAAATAACAGTTGTACCCCAACTCAATGTGTGGGTTGATAACAGTGGTAGGGAAAGGCAAAGAACAGCACCATCGTTTCGTAGAGCCTCCAGTGGGCAGCTGATGCAGAGAATGCATTCAAATTTCCAATTCGAAGTCTTTCATTTTCAAGTCAGCAATTATATGAATAGAATTGGACTGGTGTAAAATTATGACCATGAAATTTGAATAAAATTCTGAGAAATCCAGCAAGGTGACATATTATAATGCAATTAGTTGAAAGCTTTTATAAAGTAAATAGTTTCATGAGGACCCTGTCTAAAAAGAACCACTAGACTTCCCACGTAATGATCAGACCATATACATGACACGAGTAAAGAATAAATTATTGCTTATTTCATCAATTTTACATTCTCGAAAGTCCATGGTGTGGACACCTATCGGTATCCAGACGGGTTGAAAATAAAATTTCAAAACTCGATTATTTTGTCAGCCACCGTAGTCGAGTGGTCTGCGGCCCGTGTTCTGTATCGGGTCTCTGCTTGTGCAGAAAGACTGCGTGCGGGTTCGAAACCCAGCAATGAATACGAGCTGTTTCTCGTTTCACGCCGTGAGCTCGCACTTATCGGTAAGCCCTCAACTCCCCACCCATGGACATATCCCAGGATCGTCGCATGGAGCTCACCATCATCCTTACTCTAAGAATGTTAACCTTAAGAATTTGAAAAACCAATGTACTAAAATGTCTATGCACTGTGTACTTGATTGGAAATAAAAAAGATTGTGATTGTTTGATTGTTATAAATCTGTATAAATAAAATGCTTCTTTAGTCATTTCCATTACTTGCACCAAATCAGGACATTATTCCTGGGATATATTTTTTTAGAATTTGCTCAACAATAAACATGTTTGTCTACAATAAACATTTCTCTCTCCAGAGGGCACTTGCTTTAGGAGAAAGAGAAACAAGTGGCAAGGAGCAATAGGAAGCAAGTGAGGGAACTGTGCTATCTATGCTACAATTCGTGCTTTACTTTTTGCGCCAAGCGAAACTAGCTGAATTGTCAAACTCTTTTCGTACGTATCCAAAAACCACTGCGCTTCGACAGTCTTCCTAATGTAGCAGCGTTTGAATACTTCAAAAAAGTACCGTTGTTCCCAATTATTTTCACGAGAAAGAAAGGCTTCTTCTTGAGCTGTTTTTTCAATTACTACGCGAAAAATCCTATTTCGTCTTAGGAAAAATCCCTAAATCACTCGTAAAGAAGAAAACCAGAAAAGTCTACTCTCGTTTTTTTTTACATATTTCGGGTGAAAAAAAATGTTGAGCTCCTCTTCCAGTTTCTCTATTGGCAGAAAAACGGAAATAAGACATGAATCTCTCCATAACTGCTTTTGAATTCCTATTTCACTGCTCAAATTTGGTGTTCCAGTCATGGATGTTTCTTAGTGTGAGAATGAGAGAAAGCAAATAGGTCAGACTTATTCAGTGGCGCTCCTGTCTCAGTTAGGGCCAATAAGTACTTAATTAGATGAATTAGCTCCATCTCGTTTTGTTTCAGACACGAATTAATTTTTCTTCAGGTTTAACCAAAAATAACGTTTTCCTGGAAAAATGTACCTTACAAAAATAGTATTAGCTGAAACTGACCTTTCATTTTCTTTTTGTGCTGGTTCTTGATGGCGCTGATGGAGAAGCTCCCATTCTCCTCGTCTTCCTCTTCCTCAAGGTAGCCCTTGGTGAGACCCTTGGCAGGGGCTCTCTCCTTCACGCGCTTTTGCTTGCTTGCACGCCGCAGGGACGCGCGTAGTCGGTCCTCGTCTCGCTGTTCAAAAGAGGTGTCAAATCCTTAAGTTCATCTAGTTCTCAAAAGACAAAAAATTCGCTAATGAAAACTTTAACAAGGGTTGTTTGCGCTACACACATGACTGAATGAAGTAGCTGAGTCGTTTCATGTCATGGTCGCACTCAGGTGCAAAAATATTAATTTGCGCTTGTAAGCACCCTTTGCAAAAAAGTGCAACAAAAATATGAAAAGATGTCAGGTGCACAAGTAATTGAACTTTGGCAGGTCGTTTAATAAAATGGAGAGCAACTTAAATCACTCGAGAACAAGATGAGAAAAAGAAGCATGCTCTATCTACAACAATGAACTAAAAATAAATTTAAAACTACAGCAGCCGAATCTGTAGCATCTCAGAATATTCCTAAGCCACCATGCAAGCTTCTAAATATACGGTGTCGGTACACTCTCAAGAAAATCAAATGTCCGTCTAACTTCGAGGAATTCATACTGCTACTGGTATAAATTCCTGAACAGGCGAAAGATACTGAAGCAGTAATACTCATTTAGGTAACTATCCACCAGCTGCAATACACCAATGGTAACAGCAACTGAAGTGCATTGCAAAAAATTGGTTGTACACAGCTAAGCAAATACGGGTGTCTATATAACCATACACTAGGCTAGTTTTGCATCATGACGGATTTAAAGTATCTGCAGCCTTACAAGGCTTGCATGCCATCGAGTTCGACTGACTGTAGAAAACACACGTTCCTAAAGAAAACGAGTACAAAGTTTAGGCTTCACACGCCTTCTCTACCAAAAAAATATACTATTAAGTAAGTTCATTTCTACTGACGTTCCCTTATTAAGAAATCTCAGGTTATGTAAGCGGTACATAAATCATATACTACAACAGAGCAAGTATCTAAACTTTCTACAAGCAATGATAGATTCTCTAAACACAGCCCGTTAGATACGTGTCTGACTGTTCCTATGTTTGTGTAGCACATGTCGTATTCACCTTGAAGAGCTCATTGCGTTTGGTGTCAGGATCCTTGATGACCTGCGACAGCACCTTCACTGCCGAGGTCTTGAGAGAACGCTCAGCAAGGGAAGACAAGATCTTCCTGTGAGTGAAGCTGTCGGTTGAGTGAGGTCGGAAGGAGAGCTTTGTTCTGAAGACAGCTTGGCCCTGCAGGCCAGTGCCTTGCCTGATGAACAAGTGGTTGTGGTCCCCCTGAGATATGAAACGGCATTTTAATGAATGCTCAATACGAGCGCTTCTTTCATAGAGTTCTAGTATTCTAGCGCAGACAGTTCGAGCGGTCATAACAACGTACATTCATGCGCAGTCTCTACAATGGCCCATTCAGATTAGACTATATTTAACAACGCTCTAGTGACGATTGTTGCTATGGGAAAATAGGTCAATATTTCATTTATGGTTAAAATAATAAATTGAAACTGGAAATATAGATAAATAGTAATTCCAGATTCCCGAATAACATTTTAGCACGTGACTAGAGTACTTATTTTTGTATCTACAGTCTCTTATGAAGATATTTTGAAACTTGAACATTATCAATCCGATGAACTGGGAGTACTTTCTGATACGAAAACGTGTCAGAGAATGTCTCTGACACGTTTTCGGCACTGCTTGACACGGGGAGAAGTGCTGAATGATGTATTATTTTAACTCATGTTAGCAATCTTTTATACATCCAAGACTGATAGCACTGGTGGTAGCATTACCTGCAGGGGCTGCTTGTAGACGTCAAATATCTCTGAGCCAAGATGCAAGGAGAGAGATCCATCGGACCAGCGTACCAGCTTCGCGTTACTTTCTCTGATCGCGTTGCCCTCGTTGTCGAAGTTGAGGCGCCACCGAATAGTGTTCTCAACCTTCAGTTTCAGTCTGCATGTGAGGATAGAAATAATAACGTTCCCTTTAAAGCAATATGCAGAACAAGAGCGCGAGATACAAAATTTCAGGAGTCAATCATACTCAACCCCCCAAAAAAACGAGCAGTAAAAGACACAAATATGCCTTTATCGTTTGGAATAAGAATCCATTTCCCACCAAAAATGAAACTACTGTTCTGGTACACCCTTGAATTCTATCACAATCAAGAGGGCAAATTTCTTAATAGGAGACTGGATTACAAAAGAAAAGGAATATCAGTTCCATATTCCCGTGTTCTCATAAAATAAAAAGATGCGTCAGAAATAGCACCATGAGCGCGCCAGCATGGATGGAACACAGCTTAGACTCGACCAGTGAGTCCAGCCCCAGTGTCAGCAGCTACTGAAGAGACTAGTAAAAATGGCATTTATTGGTTTCACGAATACTGGAAATAAAAATAACTATCACTTACTGACGCACCACGACGCACTAAGAATTTACCCTTTTGTAATCAGCGTAGATTCCTAAGGAAGAGCGTGACGACCGCTCTCTAACATTCCTTCTTTAGGTGAGGTATTAACTTGTACCCGTGAAATAATTCACGACAAAAAGTTACCCAAAGTTATGTTAAAATAACAAATAATGCTTTTAGTTGAAAACATCTGAATCCCAAACTTGCAAAATTCGTCGATTACAAACTAACAGAAGCGCTATATAGAAGTGCCTAAATGCACTACAGCAAACCTCGTGTGTGAGGAAATATTCATTAATACTGCTTAACAATTATTTTCTGAAAGACGACTCGAATGATTCAGAAGAGTTACACACACTCCAGATGCACTCGAACCTCATAATAGCCTTGTTCTCATTAGAACAAGCAGCTCTCCTGATGGTCAGCGGAAAGATAGAAAAATACTGCCAACTCCCACTACGCAATTCTTACCTGGCTCGTCCTTCCTCATCGAGTGTTTCTTCTTCATCTATTTCGTCCTCATAAGTCTCGTGGTCGAAAGGCCGTCGCTCTACAGACAAGAAATTGGGAAGCTTCACAAAGTGGATCTGACGGCCGAGGTCCGTGTTTATTTTGGGGATCTCAGCCTCGATTTTTGTCTCAGGAATTACGGCTTCTTCTTCCTCTTCGGCCGCAGCGGCGCCATCTCCTGCCTCGTTTTCCTGGAGCGAAAACGCAAGAGTACACTATGAGACCAAGCGCAACGTGAAAAACAAAGCAGCTTGACTACAGACTGAGATCTGTTCATGCACTGTATTGCAGAATTAAATAATTCCAAAAACGTAATGCTTATTAGAAAAAGCATCTAGCCATTAGTTTAATATTTTCATTTATTTAAGTGAAACCCTCCTCAGCAGAGTAGAGCGTTGGGCCAGAAACCTTTAATGTTTTTTTTATAGTTTCAGAACCATCAGAAAGTGATGAGGCTAGAACAGTGTTTCTCAAAGTGGTCCGTACCACCCCCCTGGGAGCGTTGAGGAAATACAAGGGCACGGTAGGAGGGTACGTCTTGAATGGGGGGCGTATATTACTGTATATTATACAGTTATATAATCTTTAGGGGGCTTTGGAATATCAAATTGTGTCTTAAGGAGGCGGTGATTGAAAAAACTTTGAGAAACACTGGGCTAGAGCATAACAATTCTAAAACTCACTGATTTGTCGTACTTTCCCTTACCTTTTGTCCTCATCGTACATTGTAACAATGTCGTCTCACTGCATCTCTCACTTATTCTTCCTTTTAAATGTCAGTCAGTTTCTAATCCACATCTTTCTGCTGACAGTTCCACTTCCTTAATCAGTTGTAACGCAAGTACTTTCTTGAGGAGGTAAATCTAATCCCCAATATGGTGAAGTGTTTTTTATATACAAGTCTTCCACAACCGTGCCTTCTACCTATTTTCACGTCTTGTCTTACTGGATAACTGACACTAACTTCCCATTCAACAACACGTAGTCTAGTTCATATATTTATTCGTTTTCTCAGTGCATCTCCAACTCAGCTTTTTCATACAAGGCAAGAAACTACAGAGAAAGTGCATACTTTACGCTTAGACAAGCCTGACCAAATCGATGCTTGAAAAAGCCACGACGACATTTGAAACCAGAAAAAAAGAATTCCCAAATAATGGAAGCCAATGTAGATCTTACATTTTTGTATGTCAGAGTATGTCAAATAGCACAAGTTTATATTTTCATATGAAATTATGGATAATCTAAATTTCTCAAAAAGTGGTGCATTAAATTAAGCGTGAAGTAGAACTACACAAGGGTCTGTTCACAGGCGCACATCACCTCGTCCGGCTGCGGAGATCTAGAGCGACTGCGCACGTCGCGCTCCAAATCGCTACCACGTCGCACATCGTCCTCATCGTCGCTGATCACGTGGCTGCGACGTGGCGGCTTCTCCGTACCGCCTTCCTCGTCAGACGGACCGTCGTCCACGTCAGAGATGTCATCAGCGTCGCCGAACAGATCGTCGGTCTTCACTGTACGGATGTCGTAGCGTGTCATTATAGAAGTATGTGATGATTGAAGCATGCGATGATTGAAACACATGATGATTTTGAAGTAATTTTTTAAATTGTAAAGTGAATGACAGTCTATTAAACCTGGATTAAAATAATTTTCGTTAGATACCTCTACGCAAAAACATATCCCTTATCATATACATGGGTCTACACAAGAAAGTGACCATTTTAAGAGAGGAATTCTTTACCTACAAAAGAAGCTCCTGAGTTCCTCATGCCTACTACAGGGTGCCGCAACATAACTTACTTTTATCAAAGCGCTTTGCTTTGAAAAAAAGAAAGTTATGTTGCCGCATCCTCCTGCACATGGCTCTCGGGGATAAATCATTCGCCTGGCTTGATGCATAGGAGTTTTGTGTCCACGCAAGTATGGCGTTCTACTGATGTGCTGCCACTATACCTCAATACAACAGCACCACATATTGGAAGTGTAATTTACAAGGACAATATTCGGTGTTTGTGCTCTAACATAAGCACCTAAACACAACTGAAACTGAATTGCAAGCTCACCATCGTTCTCCACACGGCTCTTTTTGGTCGTGGACGAATCCGAGTCGTCGCTGAGGTCATGGCTCTTCCGTTTCCTGTGAGGCGATAAGTTTAGTTATGCTTAATTTTTGCTTCAACTTACTACAGCAGTGATGCAGTAATTACTGTATTCCTTTTCATTAATGTTTAATGTAGTAATTACACGTCACATCATTTTCTTATTTTATGCAGTAATTATATGAGTCATGTTTTGTAACTATTAACTATAAAAATAACATTTTGAGTAATGAATGTAATAAATACCATCATCTTGCTTTGTTAAATGTTCATGAGGTATTTTTCGTAAGAAATTGGTGCACTATCGTTATATCAAATTGGGACCATCATGTGTCTACGACAGCTTCAAACAGACAGAACTCAATGAAATAGAGAGGACGTGACTTTGTCCTACCAGAGGTTATCAGCTGTTGTAGGCCTGCCAAAAATCTAGCTAGTTAACAGTTTTTTTACACGTCACACACCTCAAGCGTAAGTGCTCCAAATAATTAGCCACGTTTCCGTAGAATTTAATGGGTAAAGTACCATAATTTTTATTACTGCTTAGAAGGGCACGAGGAAGAAGTAGAGAGTACAGCACTGCTTCACACATGCTCAACACAGCAAGTTCCGAGTTAAAGTAACAGAATCATGCACACCAATATTGACGCAACCGATAATTTCGGAGGCAAAGCAAACATGATAATTTATACCATTGAGCTCGTATGTACAGCCTAGAATAGAATAGAATGAGGCTATAGGAACGAACCTTCCGGCCCATTCTTGGGTCGGATAATTACTTCGATAATTATTCGGTTGTTTTGCCCAAGTCCCATGCCGTATTTCTAGCCGCGTCAACCATGTCGGCAGCGGGATTCGAACCCGGGACTTTCCGCTCGCAAGCAGACTCGCTCACCAGTCGACCAAGCTGGTGATACTCGTAAACACGACTCGGTGTGGCCTAAAACTCGTAAACACGACTCGCTCCTACAACTCACCTTGGTGTGGCGGTCATCTTGTACCTTACAGTCGCTATGTACACAATGAGACCGTTGTGAGATGGTCATTAATACAAAACGTTTGCATGATTTTCACAATGAAAGTGTTTCCAGCAAGGGGTTGTCATTATTCTAAAACGCTTCCAGCAAGATGACCATTAATCTAAAACTTTTCCAGGAAGATGGTAATTAAACGGAAACTTTTCCAGTGAAGTTGTCATTAAGTTAATGCGTTTCCAGCAAGACAGCAATTTAGCTAAAACACCTCAGTTATCTCAACTACTTTCGTTAGCTGTCGCAATATGGCAGATTTTTATCCTAACAACTAAACAAAAACAGACAAAAACCTGATAAATTTGAAGTTTGAGAGCTCGCTTGAAGGACTGAGGTTTACCTCAACATCATGACTGTCCCTTGGAGCAGTCAACTAGAGAACTTGACATATGAAAGCAAATACAAAAAGATCAGAAACTAGAGTGTTTCAGCTTCTGAAGCTTCATTTGAACGCAAGGTTCGTTACCTTGATGGACTTCCAGCACCAGATTCCCCATCTGTAAGAAGGAAAGATTGGTCAATACATTTAATATTTCAAAAGGTTCTGCAAAAAACATTTCTTAAAAAACATCAACAGATATAAAAAATACTTACAGTTCTTCCGTACTTATTAATTAAATATTAGGTAATCTAGCATTTTTGGGGGGATCAGGACCGAGAAAATATATTACCCATAGGAAAGCATTATTGATTCCATTTCTATCCCAACTATAGCTATAGCTACCATGATTATGAAAAGAAAAGACTGGTTCACATCCACGATATCAGTACTTTGACAAAGAGGTCGAACGAAGTTAAGCGACTGGCATTAAACTCACACACGAGTTGACACTCAGAAGCAAGGCAGCACAGGCAGAATGTACAATTAACAAGGTACTGGAATGATAGCGTTTGACCAAGCGAGAAAGGAGGCGCACAGTACAAAAATAGAGTGTAGTTGGATATTATAAAATGCGCCATGTTTATATAAACAAAAAATGTAAAAGTTACATTTGTTTAGAACGTCATTGATAAAGTCCTTAGTGGTAAGAAGGTGCGTGAGAAACATGCTAATAGCAGATATATTTTATGAAATACTTTTTATCCAGTTTGCAGAGCATCCAAGGTCCCCCTAATCGATACCAGAGTTGAGGTGAAGCAAACTATCGATATCAAGTTCCATCATTTGTAAATAACTTTGGGAATCGACTTGGCACAAACATGGGCTACTTTGGTGGTAATATTGGTCTGTCCCAACTCCATGTAGTAAGCATCTGGTGCTGATGATCGTAATTGAAAACCGGTATAGGATAAATTGAAGTTTAGTTCATTCAGGTACAGTACATCAGAATTGGAATGTTTTTGCGCATGACGTCTTAGAAAGCCACCTTATTTTTTTTACCACCCAAACATAAATTTTGTATGGTGTCAAAACTCACTCCACTCACTATGCGCAAGGCAAACTTCGTACAGAATTGTGACACTACATATAATACACCATTGTGAGTATACTGTTTCTTGAGGCAATAATTTTGCTGCCAACAGAACAAGCAGTCCCCCCGTAGTTAGAGACGGCCCACCCAATTAACCTACGTACATAAAAGGAAATCTCAATCTGAAATTGGTATAACACCCCACAGATTCACTCGAGATAAAGTCTTCAACTGGAATTAGTACCAAATACTTCAATTGTAGTTCTCACTTGCGGTGTTGAGAATGCGTCGTTCACTCGATTTGTAAATGTTGCGAGCTGGCAATGCAGTACATGGCATTATGCAAGTGTATGTAGTTCTTAGTAAACGTATTGAGCGTATTGGACGTTATATCAGCCCACAAAACATCATCAGTTCTGCTAGGTCGCACTACATTTAAAATTCGGGCGGCCAGAACTAACATCCTTTCCAGTGTAACCAAAAGCTTCATAAGGCGCTGCATCATCATGATGGTGTCAGGTAAACAGCAGACAGCACGGAGAAAGCAGCCAATTTCTACTTTTAGCATCCCCACACCCCCTTCTGCTCACAGTACAATTAACTGAGTTGCGCCTCAAAACCGTTACGACCGCATGTCACTCCCCACCGGAACCAGCAAGGACAAACTAGGTCCGCAAGCACTTACACTTGTCTCTATAGCATGACCACATCCACACGCTCGTTAAAGACTCAGCCAAGCAATTTTAATTAGAGGCTTGCTCACAATCACCACAAAAGCCTAAACTAAAACAATTTTAAACACAAACTACTTAAGATGGAAGGGCCTGACTGAAGGGACTTTGCAGCTACACTGAGTACGTTCAAGCACTCAAACACTCATGTTTGTTCTTGTTGACAGTCACTGCAAATTCACAACATTTTAGACTGTCGCAATTTACATTCCTATTTTGTATAGTCACTAATTGTGTTGTCAAAAATATTTAAACATCAGGGCTGCAACCTATACTCACAAAGTCTTCCAAATCCAACGTGCAAAAGAACGAGTGAGGAAGTCCATGTAGCTATCAAGATAAATACCTACATCATGAAATACTGCAACTAGTTCAGTGAATCCTAAGTTGATAAGCTCAAAGTAAACAAGCAAGAACAGACACTCTTAGCAAACCTGTAACAGATGAGCTTCAGGCATGTATTGAATTCAACAGTCCTGGAAGTACAGGGTGACACAAAAATAGGTTAACTTTTTAACAATCCTATATGAACAAGAGTAATGGAAGAAAAATATTTCATTCATAGTAATTGAAACCTTAAAACATGTCATTTAAGAAACTGTGATGAAATTTTCATTCTTTAAAAATTACGTCCCGTAGATGGCGTGCTCACGTACGAATGCATTCTTGAAATCTGCTCTTGAGATTCCTCATTGACCGCTGCAACATCTCAGCTGGGATGCTGTGCATTTCATCTTGAATTCTCTATTTTAACTCATCCAGAGTTCTTCGTCGAGTCGTGTACACTTTACTCTTGAGATAGCCCCACAAGAAAAAATCCCAAACGGACATCACACACTGCACGGTAATCATTGGAGGCTGTGTGAGAATTGTCCGGTAACCGTGTGATCTCAAAATTTGATTTTTTTCTTGTCGGGCTATCTCAAAAGTAAAGTGTACACCAATCGACGACGAACTCTGGATGAGTTAAAACAGAGAATTCAAGATGAAATGCACAGTATCCCAGCTGAGATGTTGCAGCGGTCAATGAGGAATCTTAAGAGCAGATTTCAAGAATGCATTCGTACAGGACGACGCCATCTACGGGACGTAATTTTTAAAAAATAAAAATTCCGGAACTGTTTCTTAAATGGCATTTTATAAGGTTTCAATATCTAAGAATGAAATATTTCTTTCCAGCACTCTTGGTTTTATTGGATTGTTAAAAGGTTTCCGTTTTTTGTCACCCTGCATAACAAACAATTTACGAGTAAATACTTTCGAAAGAGTATGCATGCCTTATTTAGCTACTGGGAAGCTAGAAACAAGACAAAAATGCTGTAACTTACCCGAGAGTTTATGATTTTTCGCTGGAGAGTCATCTCCATCTTTTCTAGATACTGGTGAAAGACTTCCACGACTGCCGGCAGGCGAACGACTGACGCGGCTACCGGCGGGCGAACGACTAGCTCGGCTGCCGGCGGGTGAACGGCTAGCTCGGCTGCCGGCGGGTGAACGGCTAACTCGGCTGCCGGCGGGTGAACGGCTAACTCGGCTGCCGGCGGGTGAACGGCT
>VCRD01006038.1:0-29999 GCA_006783055.1 Trinorchestia longiramus
AAGGGTTTTCAGTCAGCCTCAATGGCCAGTATTATGTTTCGAGCTACATTCTAGTGTGTACACAGTGAGAAGCTAATCATGTGTGACACTTCACATGAGTGATATGTTAAAATATTTAATTTTAAGTTAAACAAATGTGATGCATAACATATAACGTGTTCAATGTAGGCTAGGTATAAAGGGTCTTACACAACCCAACATAAAAGAAAATTGTTCACACAATTTTCACATTGTCAATTCAGTGTAGCTTCCAGGGGTTTCAGTCAGCCTCAATGGCCAGTATTATGTTTTGAGCTACATTCTAGGGTATGCACATTGAAAAGCTAATCATGTGTGCCACTTCAGGCGAGTAATATGTTACGTATTTAATTTTAAGTTAAATAATTAGTTCTGTAAACTTAATTTGTGATTTGTTCTCAGATCACGGCATGTAATGGCAAGTCAATAAAGACAACTTCCAACGACCTCATCATTTATCCTACGGGGCACGCTTAAGTCCCGGACAGTCCGTTTTGTTGACTTATTTCCTCTATGTACCAAATTAAGGTCGAACATGCGTTTAATAAACCTCTTAAAAGAATTGTTTAGATAAATTAAGAAATAGATGCCATGAGGATAGAATTTAACAATGCTATTAGTTTGCGATGTGTGTAAATGTATGGATAAATATATAGAAGTTAGATAAAAAATAAAAGAAACTGTTTTTTTCTGTTTACATGGTCATCGAAATTAGATATGAAACGCAGATTTTAAATATTAAACGTAAGATTTTTAATGAGACTTTTTCGGGAGGTTGGGGGTGGACGGCTTCTACTTAATCTCCACTAGGGGTGGATATTAAAAATGGTTGAAAACCACTGAGCTAGAGTTTCGGAGCGGACGGGTTTAATAAAGAAAGACAAGCAGAACGAAGTCTTTTCTTTATTTTTTTATGTTGACGACTGAGTAAGCAGAAAAAGTTCACAAATGTTGTCATGCAACCTTAAAAAAAACTGAGTGAAGCTTCGAATTGTTTTCACTAAAGTATACTGGGCTTAACTTGTGAAGATGAAAAAAATAGAACAAAAATATTGAGGTATATTTTCCTCATTTAAAGGTAAATTATTATATTTCCCGTGTTTAAGTCTGTGCATGTGCCTGTCTGCGATTGTGATGTGTACCTTGCTAATGCTAGCATAGTGGTGCATGAGTATGCTTGTTTCCGTCTTGAAGGTATGTTCACATCAGTGGTCATTGCTGCATGTGTTTGGGAAGTATTGGAATTTGATATGTTTCAAATGGTTTTATAAAGTTTGCTAAAGTTTGTCTTGTGGTCCACAGATTCGACGAGATTTTTCCAGTTTTCTGTTTGCTTTTTAGTAATTTTTCCCGTGATTTGTTCGTTCAGGTCCTGGATGTGTCCTGTGGTTTGGTAAGTGTGCGGAGTGGGTGTACGTATTTCTGAGATTGTTACATTCTCTGATTAGTCTATATACTTCATGTGTGAAGTTTGGGTTATGATGCTCTCTGTTACGTTTGGGAATGTGTTTTCTGTCAGCTTTTGTGATGATAGAGTTGAATTCTGCCACCGTTTGATTTATGTCATTTATGGGGTGGGTGTTGAGTGCTACGAAAAGTTGTTCTGTTTGTTCGGTGAAGCTTTCCCAGTTAGCTTTTTGTAGTTCGTGTGTGTTTGTCTGATATGGGTGGTGAGGTCCTTGTACTGTGACGATAATAGGGACTTCATTTTTTTGTATAATAATGTGTACATTATCAAGATATAAAATCCACCAATAGTATTCACACTTAAAAGTGCAGTACCTTTTATTATGATATTCGTATTCTTCATTAGCCCCGGGTTTTCCTTGTGATATCAGATGGATTGTTTTTTTTTATAATTTTAAGTTGAAAAATAACAAACTGTGAATTAACTTGGAAGGTAAAATGTTCGTTTCATCATGTACAAATACAGGTGTATGAAGGACGGTTGACTTTTTCTCTGTTTGATGGCCAAGTATGAAAATAAA
The DNA here is from genome assembly GCA_006783055.1 of Trinorchestia longiramus. Taxonomy (NCBI): domain Eukaryota; kingdom Metazoa; phylum Arthropoda; class Malacostraca; order Amphipoda; family Talitridae; genus Trinorchestia; species Trinorchestia longiramus. The sequence goes on from VCRD01006038.1 coordinate 2,007, forward strand.
TTGATTTTTGATGTTAATGTGATATTTTAAATCACTTTATCAACCATATTATGTTAAATCACATGTCAAATAAAAAAATGCATGCTGCATATTTCGACTATATGGTAAGAACATCTTTTTCTCATACGCCAATTATACCTATGAGCAAAGACTTTTTCTTTTGTGTAAATTTATTCATTATCTTTTTCCTCAGGCTGCTCAGGCATCAAGAATTACTTGCAGAAAGCAAATCTATTCAGAAGTTTTAAATTTCTGCCGTGACATAATAGCTCCGACCAGTGACAAGTTTTGCTGATTATAAATTGAAAATTGTGAATAGAATTCACAGTAGTATATCATTTCGTCAAGTTATTAGTCTGGTCCGATTTTCCATGTCAGCTGAACAGTCAAGTTGAGGAAATAGCTAAAAATTCGAGGAATTTGCTAAAAGTTCCTCAAAAATTGTATGACGAAATACAAGTCCTGCAACGCCGTCACTTACGACATGAAATACTTCTGAACACATGGATACGTTTGACCAGGAGAAATACGTCCCACAGAGTTAAAATTCCATAAAATATTATGTCCATATTCCAACATCTGGAGTTTGAAAGGAATAGTGAAAGTGAATGTTCAGTTATTAATGGTAACTATATTTAATAGAAATCCCAAAGTAACCGACCTTAAAATTTGTAGTGCAATTCCGCTGCATATGTTATTAAGAAAAATTACAAACCTCAGCAATATTTCACCCGCGATGAGTCAGAACTGCTTTGGGTGAAATTGCCAGTGCTTTCATATTTTACTGTAAACAAGTTTCCTCAGTTTCATGTTAGTAAGGATACAGTAGTCCTGCTTGTAAGCAGGAACGTTGCTGCACCCAACAAAGTGAAACCTCTGCTCTTACGTATCGCTCAGAAAACCTGATCATTGGTGAATGTGAGAACGAAGTTCACAGGTAATAAGACGCATTGATGAAAATGTTCAGGTCAACAAGAACAAATACATTCTCCGAGTAACGTTTTCGCTACCAGGCTTAGCAGCCACCGTGGTCGAGTGGTCTGCTGTATTGGGTCTCTGCTTCATGTAGAAAGACCGCGGGTTCGAACCCGGCCATGGACACGAAGTATCTCTCGTACGCCGCTCCGTGCACTCAACCCGCTAAGCACTCAACTCTCCGCCCTTGAAGACGCCCATCAACCTCCCGGGATCGTCGCATGGAGCTCACCATCACCCTTACTCTTAGAATGTTAACCTTAAAAATTTGAAAAACCAATGTACTAATGTCTATGTACTGTGTACTCGATTGGAAATAAAGATTGTTTGTTTTGTTTGTTGTTTGTTTGGTCGACTGGTTAGCAAATCCAATTGCGAGCGGGAAGACGCGGGTTCGAATTCCGCTGCCGTCATGGTTAACGCGACTGCATTTCTCAGATGGGACTTGGATACCGACGAAAGAATGGGGTAGAAGGTTCGTTCCTATCGCCTTGTTCGATTGTTTTTATTCGTCTTACCCTCCGTCCAGACACAATTTTCGGAATGATCTGGGCAACAAAGCCATGTTTTAAATTAAGCCTCTGTATGTGATACACATTTCACTGATCAGTATCCTCACATACAAGTGGCATTTATGGCTCGTATTCCAACATTCCTCCCACAACCTTCAAGGTAATATCTGTTTGTGCGAGAAATAGTATTAATACTCATTTAGTGTCAAAATTCATCGTTCAATCTTGAGATTTAACACGTAGAAAATAACGTAAGTTCATGGTAAGGAACAAACTGAAGGTAATAGTGGTAAACTCCACTATTACCTTGTAAATAATTTCCATAGATAAATTAGCTAAACAATACGCTTTCAATCATTAACAATAATTTAAATTCGAAGTGCTTATATTTTTGGTTTCAGTATCTAAATTGAAAATTTTGAAAGTATTTAATAATAAGGCACTGAGTAATTCGAATTGTTTTGATGTACATACCCATTTTATTAGTTTATTAGATGCAATGATAATTTATTTTTGCTTCTACACTTTCACATTATCAGTTATTGTGTTGTCATTGATTAAATTAGCCGTGTAGTACACAAGTACATTTCGATTACATGCAGACAAAGGTAGTTCAAATAGCGATTCGACTTTTTTGTCACACTCACGCCTGCACATTAGAAATTATTTTCACACATAAAATTCTAATTCATTTTTCAATTGTTAGGCTCTGAATAAAATCGGCTACTGTTTTTTGTCCAACCTCAAATGTGTATAATCAGGCAAGATGCAACCTCCAATACCTTTGTTTGTAACGACTCATTTGTATTCTTTCCGTCACCAGAATTTCTGAGTTGTTTTAAACTCAGAAACTTTAAGTAACGTCAGAGTATATATTTCAAAGTTTTTCTTGATCATTGTATTACTTATCATAATAGATGTACTCAAAAAATACTTTAATATTCAGGAATTTCAACATTTAATCAGGTTGTATTACATTCTGAATGTATCGACATTTTTGGAAACGGATGGATTCAGTATTTGTTTTCCTTTTAGCTGAGATCCCAGTGTTAACATTGCTATGGTTACTATCAGAGATGTTTTTCTGATTTAAAATACTGTCACTGAAATTTACGATGGTAAGACAGTACTTAAAGGTATCAGACGAAATTAAGTAAACAATAGAATTACCTTGTCTATAAAAATTGTTGCTTGATTACACAGAAGCAACAAACCCTATTTAATTGAGTAGGATATTGACACCTTCACATTTTCGGCTGAAAATTTTTTTTCCTGCATATACTCGTATGAACGAGCAAATTTTTTTTAAAACTACGTTTTAAAATTAAAACAAATGCTGGCATACATATATTTAATCTTTAAGGTGCACAGAGATATTTAAAGTTTACCAAACTATTGATTGAGCTGCAAAACAATTATTTTATTTGGACAAAAATAATAACACCAGAAGGAAGAGGGGCGGAACCTAGCCTTCTCGAGCAACCAATCGCAGAGCAGCTTTAAAAGACGCCTAGGTAGAGCTTTGCTCGCAAAGCAGGTCAAAAATCCTCGTTCGGCAGGAAATCTAAAGAAGACTACTGTCAAGTAGTCTACTTCAGCTGTCCTGTGCTGTCACTGATGCAGCGATGACAGAGGCAACTACGATCCAGTAGTCTACTTTATATTTTCCGCGGGAAAAATGCAAGTAGTCCACTAATGCTGTCAACCCTTCATTTATCAATGTGGAAGCTCATTTGCCAGGTTTCAGTCCTTTGTAGAAGTATGGGTTGGTATGATTGGATAGTTACTTTGTCCTTTTCAGTGAATGCTTTGTGACAGAGTTTCGTGTCATCAGCGAATTCGTTGATTTTATTGATGATTTTCTACAATAAGATCGTTGATGTAGAATATCAAGAGGAGCGGGCCTAAAACGCGCCAATGAGGGACTCCTGATTTTACAAGCGTCGAATCACTTGCTCGATGGTGAATCACCACACGTTGACTGCGACCAGTAAGCGAGTTTCGTATCCATCGGAAGTAGTTGCCTCGCATTCCATGCGCTTCCACTTTGACCATGAGTCTTTCGTGGGGAACTTTGTTGAAGGCTTTTTGAAAGTCAAAATATACAAGGTCTACAGCTTTTGCATTGTAATGTATGCAATTAACTTTTCCAAAGAAATCAATTTGGTTTTTGAGGCCGTTTCGTCTTTCCTTGAATCCGTGCTGGGTATCAGTAAAAAGATTTTGGTCATTAAGTTACTTTGTTATACAGACATTAAGTAGTCTTTCGATTTTTTATTGATGACAGATGTTAGACTGGGTGGACGATAGTTGTTAGGAGTTGGTTTGTTACCTTCCTTGAAAATAAGGGTGACATTTACCAGCTTCTAATCTTGTGGAACTATCCTAGTTTCAAGTGATCGATTGAAGATGTTTGTTAGCCACCGTGGTCGAGTGGTCTGCGGCCTGTGTTAGGTATCAGGTCTCTGCTTCGGGCAGACAGACCACGGGTTCGAAACCCGGCCATGAATACGAGCTGTTTCTCGTTTCGCGCCGTGAGCTGCACTTATCGGTAAGCCCTCAATCGGTGACCACATTCCGGGATAGTCGCATGGAGCTCACCATCATCCTTACTCTAAGAATGTTAACCTTAAGAATTTGAAAAACCAATGTACTAATGTCTATGTACTGTGCACTTGATTGGAAATAAAGTTGTTTGTTTGTTTAAGGGTTTCTTTATTACTTCGGCTGTTTCTTTGAATGTCCGGGGTGCAAGGCTGTTGGGTCCGATTGACCTATAATATTGGTTTAAAATGCTGAGTTGTTTCTGTACCTCTTCTCTTATAAATACACCATCTCTCAGAATTTTCTCAGGATTTAAAGTGTGAGGTCGCAGGATTTCAGTTACGTCTTCGTGAGTGAACACAGAAGTAAAGTATGTATTAAGAAATCTGGCTTTGCTTTTGTTATTCGTTTGGATTGAGCCCTCAGAATCGATCAGTAGTCCAATAGTGTCTCTTGTGAGTCGTCTGTCGTTTGCATATTTGTAGAATCTTTTCGGGTTAGTTTTAGCTTATGCTTCACCTGTAATTCCGTCATTTCCTCTGTTAGATTTTATCGATCGTTTAACAGCCCTGCAGGCATGGATATGTTCTTGATGATGGGGTTCTGTCTGGTATTGTTTAAGTCTTCTGTATGACTGTTGTCTTATATTGATAAGGCGTTTATTTTCTAGTGAGAACCAAGGAGGGTTATTGGTTAGCCTCATTTGCCTTGATGGGAAATGGTGTTCTGTAGCGGTCGCAATCTTTTTTTGAGTATCATGTAGCAGTCCTCGGTATTTTTGTTGTTCATGAGTTTTTCGTCGTTATAACTGCCAATCTATTCTTTCATTAGTTCGAAGTTTGCCCTCATGGAGTCGATAACTTGTTTATTTTTAGCACTTGTGTTAGGGTCGTGTATTTCGTGCGTGAAGTCTATCACCTGGTGGTCACCGATATGGTCCGTAACTTCTAATCCATTTATGCTGACGTCAGGGGTTGTCATGACGAGGTTAAAAATGTTGTTCCATCTAGCTGTTTCGTTAACATACAGTTGTTGGGAATTTCTATTCATGAGATCAATAAATTTAGAACCGGGTGCTCGATGTTGACAAGTAATCCAGTTTATGTAGGGCATATTTAAATCTCTCATGATTAGTGTTTCGCGTGGAGAACTAAGAATATTATCAAGGTAATTATAGAATTCGTCGTCTTCAATTGCTGTACAGGTTGAGTTCCTATACACGAGTACAATTTTGATAGTTTGTCCTGGATGCGCTTGGATGATGTTGTAGTAGCTTAGTCACTCCTCAACACGACACAGCCTTCTCGCATTTTGTCCTGCAACTAGTGGCTTCGTTACCCCTCAATGCAAATCTCCATGTACATCATTCCTAGTTTAGTTACCGCTAGACTCCATCTAGTCATCAAGTGTTCAGTAATTGTGGGTCGTATGAATGTAACTTTTGTCCAGTAATGAGTTACAACTTCTACTCAGTGTTTCAACCTAATAAACCTGAGTAGAAGCTTATGTAAGACTGCTACCGTAGTAGGGTATAATTGGAGATCACAAGCCGTAACCGATTGACCTCGTCTACTTTGAGTAGACGTAGAGCACGATCTCAAAACAGTAGCCTTTACGGAACCAAACGGCGCAGGTAGCAGAACAAAGGTCTTACAATATAATGTACTATTTCCGATTTTTCTGTTGCTTGCTTAGCTTTGTTTTGTAGTTGAAGCTTTTTTTAAATGTAGATAAGGGAACGATCACCTTTGTTGCCATGTGACAGTTTGTCGGTATTATGCAAAATGTATCCTTTCACTGAGAATTCCGCTGGGAGATGTCTTCCATTGAGTTCTAACCTTATTTCATTGACAGCTATGATGTCAAGTGAAAAAGTTGACGCAATGGTTTGAAGTTCTGGCATTTTTGTTTGGAGCCTTTGTATGTTGCCAACCAGTATCTTTAGTAGTCCTAGACTATAATTGTGGTGTGATAATATGGTTCTGCTCAGGTTATTCCAATTGACGTGGTCAGGCTGCCGATAGTTTTGTGGCTTTGCAAGTGTTTCTTGCATAGCCAAAGGCGTCTACAGCAGAGGTGAGGTTGAGTGACACCATTGTGTCGGAAGAGCTGTTCGTTTTTTGGCATGTTTTAGTCGGGTGCACTGTTCGTTCCCTCTCCCTAATGAAATGTAAGTAGGGTGCGATATGTGATGGCAGTTTGTATCGACAAGAACGTGTTATTTTCGAACTCCTTATTACTTTCCTGCGTTTTCGAGGATCGTTTAGTACTGTGTTGGGCATATTACAATTCTCCTAATTTGTTGATGTTTTTCCTTATTGATGCTGTGAATGTACTTTCAATATACCTGCCGAATTTTGTGTACTGACAATTTTATCTTTTTTCAATGTAGTGGTAGGTCCGAGCGTGGCGATGGTCAGTAAGCTCCCGAGCCTAGCTTGTCCAACTTTATTTAGATGGATGCTATCTCTCTTAGAAATATCATGGTGTCCGATGTAATGGGACATTAGGTCAAGGTACATGGCACCTTTACCTGCACAGATTGTTTTCACCTTTTCATTTATTAGTAGCAACTGGGTATTTAAATTTGTATCCTTCCGTGAATAAAGGATACGAATCTAAATATTCAGATTCTACTAATCAATGAAAAGATAAAAACTGAGCAACAAAGGGCGTCATGCACCTAGATCGGTTGCCGTTAGTTTTGCAATACAATTATAACGACTTGATTGGTAAGAAACCATTCGCATTGCTAAAGTTGATTATAATCGTCCACAATATGATATTAAGTGTATGATAACAGCTGGTCGTATCTTTTCCATTTAGCTAAGATATTGGCGCGATTATCATGTGCAGGAAAATTTTACAAAATGTATACATGGAGTATACACCAATAACAATCGGATACTTTCTGCACATAGCCTAATATCGACCACTGGTTGTAACTCTACATAATGGATGAGAAATATACACCTCCAGTTTAGAATGAGAACATCTCCGCTCTAGACATATAATCCTGAGCTATACATAATCATACCTGACATTATCTTTCATTACATTGGTGTGCAATAATAACAAGAATGGACTTTCTGCACATTGCCTAAGTCAACTCTCGACTACACCTTACATGATACATAAGGAATTATTATTTTCCATCAGTTTTGAATTAAAATAGCTCTGCTCAAGACATACAGTACTGTCCAAATTAGTTCGGACAGTGGTGTAATAATACAATTATTTGCCAAATTGAAGTTTTATAAAAAAAAAACATGTCAGTGATATAGGAGTTGAGACATTTAATAGATATATGGCCTCCTTTCGCTTTTACAAGCATTTGCACTCGATTTGGCATAGATTCTACCAAAGTTAAACACATTTTTGTTATTTCTTCATCATGGTACCAGACATTAATAACAGCACAAATCAGTTTTTCCATTCTCGAACAGTCTTCTTTATAGAGCCTACGTTTGATTATAGCCCATATATTTTCTATGGGATTAATGTCAGGACAATTTCCAGGCGAGTCTAAGACCATTAATCCACTTTCTTCAAAGAATGTGAGCATTTTGCGTGAAGTATGGCATGGAGCGAGATCCTGCTGAAAAATGCCGTCTCCACTAGGAAAGTCCCTTCTCATTGTAGGAAGCAAGTGAGTCTCCAATATTACCTTGCATTTATCACCGTTGAGGGCATGATGAACAGTGATAAATACAAGGTAATATTGGAGACTCACTTGCTTCCTACAATGAGAAGGGACTTTCCTAATGGAGACGGCATTTTTCAGCAGGATCTCGCTCCATGCCATACTTCACGCAAAAGGCTCACATTCTTTGAAGAAAGTGGATTAATGGTCTTAGACTGGCCTGGAAATTCTCCTGACATTAATCCCATAGAAAACATATGGGCTATAATCAAACGTAGGCTCCAGAAAGAAGACTGTTCGAGAATGAAAAAACTGATTTGTGCTGTTATTAATGTCTGGTACCATGATGAAGAAATAACAAAAATGTGTTTAACTTTGGTAGAATCTATGCCAAATCGAGTGCAAATACTTGTAAAAGCGAAAGGAGGCCATATATCTTATTAAATGTATCAACTCCTATATCACTGACATGTTTTTTTAATAAAACTTCAATTTAGCAAATAATTGTATTATTTCATCACTGTCCGAACTAATTTGCACAGTACTGTATAATCCTTAGCTAGGTATAATCATTCCTGACGTAATGCTTTGCATTTATAACATAAAAAATATGGGGCTTCACATTTAATTTTAACAATTTTCCTATAGATACGCTTTCGAATAACTATCGCGTACAGAAATGCGTGAATAACAAAAATAATACGGAAAAACAACGAATGCAGGAAACAGAAGAGGGAGAACAGGAGATAAATTACGTCCTGAGTTATAATATACGCTTAAGAATTGCGCGCGTGTTTGTGTTTCTAGCGGTGCGACCGTTGGGTTTTAATGGCTAAATGCCACGTGCCATCACACATCATTACACCTCCCATACATCATCAAACGTCATCACCCATCATCACAACAGCAAAAAAGTTGGGAACTCTGCCCAGCACATTCTGGGAGCAAAGATGTTACCACACATACTGGAAATGTCCGCTCAACAGATCAGTTTATTTATAGCTGTCATCACTCATTATTTCTATCACTATTCATAACAAATGATATAAAGAGGTTGACAGTGCCTGTCTCACAAATTTTGTCACACCTGTGGCAAATTGATAAAAACTAAAGCTAAACAATACTCTATGTAAATATCTGCGAGAATGCAGGAGACCTACAAAGCATATGGCATGCCTGTAAGGGATCAGGACTAACCTTGGGTACCTAATTTCATCTGCAAACTCTGCAAAAAACACTCTTTTCGGTACGATATACAGTGTGGGGAAAGGACACAACTATTCGTACGCATGAATTATTCGAAATTTTTATATAACCAAGCAATGAATGAACATGATTTTCATGTACATAACTTCATAGAAATGCAAAATACTCATACATATAAAAAAATCAAAAATATTTTTCAAATGGTGTAAATAACATTCTCCCATATTAAGAGGTGCAAAAAGTAATCGTACAGGCAATAAAATGCATATTTTAAATTTTAAAGCATTTAAATTGTGATATTTTTAGTTAATCATGTAAAATATTCTATTATAGAATGTTGCAATAATGTTATAAGTATAGTTATAGTGAACTTAAAAAATAGTAGCAGATCATTTATCATTTGACATTCGTACGGTAAGATTTGTATCATGGCAAAAGGCGAAGAATTGACTAATTCGTGAAAAGAGCTGATTGTTAAGCTCTGGAAAAAAGGTAAAAGCTACGGGAAGATGGCTGATAATCTAGATATTCTATTCAATAGCATCAATTCATTCATTGCAAAGTATAAAAGATTCAAAACAGTAGAAAACCAAAGAGAACAGGTACTCCAATGAAGATTTTTTTAAGGTCACCGAGGAAATTAATGCTGCAAATTGATCAAAATTCACTGGTTACCCGTGAAAAGCTACTGGATTATCTACGTTTATCAGGAGCTTGTGAAAACCAAACGGACAATGAGCAACGAAATTCACATGAATAGTCTAAAGCAGTGGTTCCCAACCTTTTTGAGCCGTGGCACACAATCAAGCTTCTCTATTGTTGGCGGCACACCTGTCAGAAAAAAGGATACTTTTATTGCTAATGCCCTTTTCCACGTAACACTTGAGCCTCCGTATATTTTCAAGATAGATTGGAACAACAAAATACGAGTAAAATTGTACTATTTCGTACATCGGTTATGAGTAAAATATAGAAATTATAAATCTTAAGTACACATCTTAATTTACTTTTCTATTTCAATAAGTCAAATGTCAAAGAATATTCGAAGTGAAATTCAAAGAAAAAAGAATAGTAAGAATAAGAATGAATTGAAGCGATAGGAACGAGCCTTTTGGTCCATTCTTGTGGTGACACCCAAGTCCCATGCCGTAATTCTAGCCAAGCGATGGTCATACACAAACTGACCACCGCAGCAGAGGGTCTCGAACCCGTGTCTTCTTGCATCGCAAACGAGTTCGCTCATCAGTCGACCCAGCTGGTGGTCCAGTCGACCCAGCTGATGGTCCAGTCGACCAAGCTAGTGGTCCAGTCGACCAAACTGGTGGTCCAGTCGACCAAGCTGGTGATCCAGTCTACCAAGCTGGTGGTATGAAGAGGATATGATACTCACATGAAAGAAGTAAAGATTTTAGTGTGAAAATTGAGCATGATACTTCTTTACAACAGCTCTAATATTTGGTCAAATGTGAGAGAGGTATAATCTCAAGTCTTCTTCGACACTTTCAATCCTTGCACGTTTCTTAGTTTTGATGTTGATCAAATAAAAAACCCTAGTTCACACAGGTGAGAAGTTGAAAACTGCAGCAAAATCTTGATAGTTTTTTGGGAACTGAAGGGTACTTTTCCATAACCGAAATCAAAAAGGAGTCCAACATTAACTGAGTGTACTTCGATTGTAGTCCTCGATCGTTGAAAGGATTTTCTAATGCTTCTTCTTCATTCAACTTATAATTAGTTGGACTAGTAACAGCCAAATCTACAAAGGAATTGCCAATCCAATCATACTCATCAATGCTGATGGATGGAAAGTATTCATCAGTTCGCTTTGCAAAGCATGTGAGATGTTCATTAATAATTGGAATCATTTTTTTCTTGCAAGTTTATCGAATTAATGGAAAATGTCAAAATTACCTGCCTTGATTCCGTTTCTCCACAAAACAATTTTTTTCTTAAAAACAACCAATTTATCTGTGGAAGTTAGAACGTTTTCATCTTTACCTTGGATTTTGGTGTTCAAAGAATTTAGGTGGCCGAATATCTCTGTTAAATTCTCAACTTGGGACATCCACAAGTCATTACTAAGGAATTTGCAAAATCGACCATGTTTTTAATTCTGAAAGAAGGAGAGAAGTTCTTTCTGAAGATCATTCACACGTGAAAAAACTTCTCCTTCAGACAACCATCGTACTTCGGTACGTAATAGCAGGCGAACATTTTGATACTTTATATCCTTGCATAACAATCTTAAATATTCTAGTCTAAATGGGCGGTGTTTTAATGCAATTGACTATTACGATGACTTGATTTAATACATCCTTCAGCTGATTTTGAGTGATTTTTGAAAACGGTGCTTCTCTATGCAAAAAACAATGAGTTTGCACGATGCCAGGATTAACTTTCTCCACCAGAGAGGGGAAACCTTTCACTGAACCTACCATAGAGGGTGCTCCATCAGTACACACTCCCACACACGAGTCCCATGAAAAGTCAAGCTTTTCAAGGTATGCAGAAAACATATCAAAAACATTCTGACCTTTAGTAGTTGTGGATAACTTTTTACAGCAAAGAAATTGGTCAGTTATGACATCATCATCATCAATAAAACGTATGAATGCAATTAACTGGGCATAATTATTACTGATGTCAATAGATTCATCGATTTGTAAAGCAAACAATGTTTTTAAGTTTGGCTACTATGCTTTCCTCGATGTTATCTGACAACTGGAGAATCCTTCTTTCAATTACATTATTTGAAAGAGGAATTTTACTATTTTTGTTTTCAGCATTGCCACCAGGTATAGTTTTTATCATTTTTTGCACGCTGGTAGAATTACTGTTTTGGGAAGGACACGAGACTTTAAATTAACAGCAATAATTTCTGCCACCTCATAAGATGCTACTTGAGATTTTCAGACACAGCCATTGTTCTCTGAGACAGTTTACTTTGTTTTGCATATGATTGCAACAACCTTTCAAAATACTTAATGCTTTCATTTTGATAACTCGGGTGTTTTGTAGTGAAGTGCTATTCAACTTACATGTACTTGGCACCATTGTTTCATTGGACAGTGTCTGGCAGAACACAACACACAGTGGCGAAGGCATCTGATCGTCACCAGTCCATTGAAATCCATATTTTAAAGAATTATCATTGTACATCCGGTAAACTTCAACTTTTTTAACTGGAACCGATTCATTAGAAGTACATTTTGTTCAGTTTTCAGAGAATCATCTCCTTTGCAATTAGTTTTTCGCTTGAGGAACTCATCCGTGCTTAAGCACTTGATGCAACCAACGAAGACGGTTATTACAATAAAAATATGTGAACCACCGCACTTGCTTACCATATCACGACTGAGCCAGGGAACTAAAAAGAATCTTAACAATGGAGTATGAAACTTAATGAAATTTATTTGTAAAAACTATTGCTCAAATTAATAGCAATACAAATGTTAATATAAAACAAAAATGCGAACTATTTTCATGCAGGCGACAAAATCGTGTGATTAGTCCTGTGACAGTTTCGCAAATTGATTGGCTAATGGTACTCCAAATTATTCGTTCACTTTCACTAAGATTCGTTCAACTATCAATACAATTCTGTCGCGAATTTGCACGCCACAAATGTTAACGACACTTCATGAATAAAAGTCAAGGTTTTAAGCTAAATTTATTTACTTCAAATTATCTAGTAATTAAATATTTTTGTATTTAAAAGATTTTCAATAACTAATTTTGACGACTTGACTGTCAAAAACATAAAAAGTTGGGAAGGGTTTTAAGCTGTCCCTCCAATAAAACTGGCCTCTTGCTAAGCAATCAAGTTGACATTTAAAACTGAGGTCTGCAAGAGCCAGAACATTAATAGAAAGCTGGAGAGAACGGCTAGTCTCAGCACCCCCACGCTCGAGGTCCGTCGGTCCCTGTAGTCTAGAGCCGGAATGTCAGTCTTTCACCACCAGAACCGCGCTCAATGTACGCTGAGCTCCAGCGGTAAAGGGCCTAGATGACCCGTGCTCAAGGATTGCCGACGCAGGACCCGTAGCCTCCCACTTCTACCTACTGCTAAAATAAAGATTTTCTTATGAAGCTTAACAGAATACCGGGACAATGTTACTATTAATGCCAAATGTCAAGCAGGGACTTAATTACAGTCGAGTAACCTACCATTGACAGCGAGGACTTATTCACTGACAAGAGTTCGCTCGTCGCTGTCCCAATGTTGGTAACAACCCCTCGATTTGCTGGTACTGTTGGAAATTGACGGATTGATTATTATGTTAATGATGGACCCAGCAAGCGTATTTCAGTATGGTATTCTGTCAGACAATTTTCTATTTATGGATACTAACCTAAAAGATACGTGCTCTTTTAGTGTTTCCATCAGAAACTGCTTGGTGTGAGAGAAATTGAAGTTAGAACGAAAATAGTAGAAGAGGCGTATTCCTCATCGATAGTAAAGGAAAGTAGTAGTTTTGACGTTGTGAAAAGAGAAAATGTCAATTTACAAAGTGGAATTCAGGGTTGAGAGTGTCTTTTCAAACGCTCTTGTTATTAGACGAATTCACTCGTATTTAAGTAATTTTATTTAGCGTTAGACAATAGTCTAATTTTAAGTTGTTTATTTTTAATTCTGGATAAACCAGTTTAAATAGTATGCGTCAGACAATTGATGCTAGGTAGCACAACAAAACAAAATGAAAGAAGTTCTATTTATGAACACAAAATATAGGAAGGTGAAAACAAGGAAGAAGTGGAAAATCACGTATAGCCGACGATGGAGCAGGATCAGCATCCACCATCAGCAAGCAGCCCGACGACCCCGCTCCGCACTGCAGCGAATCCTCACAGTCTGAATAGACTACACATATGCAATATGGACAAGTTAAGCGACTTGGGACCGGATCTAACCCCCGAACGCTACGGCACTGAAACTCTTAATCTTCCCCCTTCACCTATCCATCTGCGTAACGACGTTGGTAGTTTTTTCTACTTATTCCTAGTTCTGCTCTGTAGAAGTACAGAAGTTCGGAAGCTACTTTAATTCTATCGAAGGGGTAAATTTCGATAATTCACTGACTCAAGTCACAATTTGGAGCGACATGCAATGAACACTAGTGAGACTATGTAAATTTACGGTTCATATTTTGCTGAAATTGAAGCCATTGTTCGTCATTTAAACACATTGTACAGAAATTTGAAATTTTTGTGTGCAATATGCGACTTGAGCTACTGCCTAATTCTTCATCTAAAATTCTAAGTATATTATTTGCTGCTAGAATATTAATTACATTAACAATCTTCAAGCGCTCGGGTGTGCCGTGCGATTGTTTCGCGGCACACCTGAGCAGCCCCCACGGCACACCAGCGTGCTGAGGCACAGTGGTTGGGAATCACTGGTCTAAAGTCACGCTCCCCACGTAAAACTTCACTTCTATTGAAAAGACACAGAGATGCCAGACTGGAATTCGTCCAGGAACATAAGAAAAAGGAAAAATCATATTGGGAGAGAGTGCTATGGACAGACAAAAGGAAAATTGCGTTGTTCGGGCATAATTTTGTAACCATGTGTGGAGAAAGGATGGGTAAGTCTTCAACCCAAAGAACACCATTCCAACTGTCAAGTTTAGTGATGGCTACATCATGATTTGGGGATGTTTCTCTACAAAATGACCTGGTAAAATATCAGTAATAAACGGTAAAAGGAATGTCGACTATATCAAGATATTTTAGGAGCAAACTTAATGCTTTTTGATGAGAAACTTGAACTTCTTCCAGATTGGATTTTTCAACGGGATAATGATCCTACGCACACGGTAAAATCTACGAATAAATGGTTTGATGATAATAGCGTAAATGTCCTGAACTGGTCTAGTCAATTAGCGAATCTGAATCCAATTGAGAATTTGTGGTGGTACCTAAAAATTCAAATGAAATCGAGAACACCAACAAACCTTACGAATCTGTAGGCCATATACCTTGAAGAATGTGACTTAGTACTAATTAAAGTTTGTAAATCATTAGTTGTAAACTATAGAGAGAGATTGGTTGCTGTTGAAGCAAATAAAGGCTATTCGACAAAGTATTTAAAATTGAAGCAATATGTATTTTTTTCTACTGCATGATCGCCTTATTCACCCATCAACACGAAAAAATGTCATTTACAATTGTTGAAATATATTCATATTTATTTTTGTAAATATGAGTATTGTTCATTTATTACTTAGTTATATAAAACGTTCAAAAAATTTATTTGTACGAATACTTTTTTCCCCACTGAATATAACGTGTTTGGCTTATTTCGATACGTTTTTTTATTTTTTAACATTTCCGATAACACTGAGAGACATGTTTTCATTCTTAGCAGAGGTGCTCGACGAGCTAATGTTCAGGTTTTCTTTTATTGGCAGATTTTCTAATTTTTAGTTAGACTTGATTTTTTCGTCCAAGCTATCAATTTTTTTAGTTGCCCTTGACTGCACTTAAATATAGTCGTATGAAACAATTTGTCAGAACTTTAACACGTTGACTCCGACTGCCTGATTGGTGTAAAACTTCACTTTGTACGCATAGTCACAAGAAGGATCTGAAAAAATTACAGAACCTAACCTAAGTGGTACACATACGTACCACTTCGGAGTCAACGTGTTAAATAAGGAGTCAGCCGCTTTCAGGTATCGCCAAGATTTCTTCCCTATACTGTGTGCACCAAATCGAGAGCTTGGCTTGATAAATAGAGTTGAACTAAAAATGAACTGACAGGGAGGACCACGTGTAAACCAGAAACAGAGGCCAGAGACTAATAATAAGTAAGTTTAGGAAACCACAAGCTTTAAACTACTTTCTCGTTCAAATTGCATGAACTTTGAACCAGGTGTCCGAAAACATCTTATCTGTTCTCATCGTGATTACATTCAAAAATTGTTCCGACGTATGCCAGATAAGGAATCCCAAAGTTTTGTAACGTACTGACTCTATATCCCTAACTCATGAGGCTTGTGCACGATTGTAGTACATGCGAATAACTGAAATGCCGGTAGGTGAATTAAGTGCGTGTATGTGACTAAAACAGCTCGCTTGATCAGTTGTACGTGTGTGACTGATGTGCTTACGTTAGACAACATTTGACTTGTGTAGCAGCCCATGAACGGACCAAACGGCTAGTTTGCGTTTCTTTATTTTATCCTATTCTACTCTACTAGGGGTCGCTAGCCACTTAAAGGTGGAAGCATATTAAGGGATACCAGCCTACTTTAGGTTGCCAGTCTACTCAGGGGCCCTGATGTAGAGGGCCTCGTAGACGTACTCCAGTCGGCGTGTCGCCACTAGACACCGTATTTTGAAGTAGAGATCGGCGACCTGGTAACTGATTTGGGGATGGCAGTCCGTCAGGGTGGAGTTGAACGCCTGCAGCATGGGGCCAGGTCCATGTTCTGGGAGGAAAGGGATTGGGGTTACATCCACGTTCTGACAGAGTCATACCTAAATGGTAGTTGAATTGAACATTATTTGAGGTGAGGGAGAATTGCTGAATATAGTGAGGTTATAAGGTTTATTATAAAAGAATTGACTACTGCAACTGAAACGAACTGATTGGTTTCTTTCTGGAATTCCTACTCAAGTCCAATGCTGTTTAAAGTAAATATATCAACCACATACATGTGTTTTAATCCCGCTTAAGCACTGCAGTAACTAATAGACACCTTAATAACACACAGACATCAGGTGTAAAAAACGATGGAAGGAGAGGTAAAATCTTATGTTCGGTCATCAATTTTCACGCAATCATTACCTGACTCACATTATACATACACTAATTATGCGACTCTTGGATGTGCACAAATCTAACTGACTTCATCAAAACTAGAATCCGTACAAGAAACAAACCAGCAATCAAACTGTTCTATTTAGTATCACGTAGAATGTCAATAATATACTATGACATTAACAAAAAGAATGTACTCTTTTGCGACTGCCTGATCTCTCCAAAGCATTTCACAGCGTCAAACATGAATGGCTTTTGCAGAAATTCTCAAAATTTGGAAACGACAGTCAATGGTTTCAGAATTATCTATCAAACTACTCTCATGCATTCAGCCTAGAAGACACAATACTTCGGCGTTCTTCAGGTATCTATTCTTGAAATCCACTTATGTTATATATTTTCAACAATAAGTTTCCTTCCAGGTTTTGAAACAGGATAATTTATATACACACACAAATGATGAACAAAATGCAATAACAAATACTTTGGCAAAATTGCTCAACACGGAAACAAACGCTGAAAAATTTTCAAATACTTTAAAATTACGGTACGACTAAAATGACATTGGACTATATGGAACTAACACACTGCATCATTTTTTGGTATCACGGAGACAATAAGAAAGCTAACGAACTTAATTCTCACTTTAGGAAATTATATAACCAACTCATGGTAGAAAGTAAAAGTTTGAGCATCGGGTTTGATCAATGCATGTCTTTCACATCCTGTGTAGGAAGAACATGCAACAACATTAACAGAACTTGAATGCTTTCTCAAAGCGTGAAAAACATCCTTAAAAAAATCTAAACTGTTAGTCATCTAATTTTCAGTTTCAAGGCGTTATCATTACTGTCACTTGGTTTGAGGCGATATAGTGCACAGTCTCCAACCGAAAATGCAGGAAATACAAGCCATTGCGTTAACGTAGTCGTACAACTTCATACCTGTCAATGAAACATGGCAAGACCTAAATCTCCCAGCAAAAATCTCATTAAAAGGATACGCGTTGCATAATGTCGACTGACCATCATTCAGCAACAGAGGGCGTAATTTCCTCATCTACATCAAAGAAAAGCTGTAACACCAAATCAAAGCTAAGCGAGTAACAGAAAAAAAACGGAATATTTCATCTCACAATCCAACCGCATCCAAAATAAATCATTAAAGTTATACACGTGTACAGGAACTAACCTGTGTAGTAATTGGCGATGACGAATTTTGTGGTTACACTGATGATATCCTCAGTGCTCCTTGTGAAACACTAATCTTGCAAGACTTCAATATGCCCTACATAAACTGGAATACTTGTCAAAATCAAGCACCAGATTCTAAGATTGTCTGATAAATACAAATTCCCTACAACAGCATGTCAAAGAACCGACTAGACGAAATAATATTCTTCACCGGTTATGACGAGCCCTGACCTCAGAATAATTGGATTAGAAGTTACGGACCAGATCAGTGATCACCAGATGATAGACTTCGCACACGAAATACACGACCCTAACACAAGGACTCAAGAAAAACACGTCCTCGACTACAAACGGACAAACTTCAAACCAATGAAAGGAGAACTTGGCAGCATTAACAACGAATTACTGATGAGGTTGAATACCGAGGAATGCTACATGACACTTAAAGAAAAAATAACAACTGCCACAAATCACCAGATCCTAACAAATCAAATGTTGCTAACAAATAACCCTCGTGGTTTTTCTCAAGAAATTAAATCGCTCATCAATGGAAAACAGCAGTCATACAGAAAACGTGAATGATACCAAACAGAACCCTATGTATAGTCAAAAACGTATCTGCACATGTAGGGCCGTTAAGCGAATGAAAAATCTACAAAGTGAAAAAACGAAATTGCAGTTTTAGCACAAGCCAAAACTAACCCGAAGTGCTTCTACACATGTAGATGTAAAAGACACGATCGTAATTCAGCTGTTTTTCCATCTTGTCTACTGTAGATACGTCATCTTTCCTGATGATTTCAATCCGGAAAGATGACGTATCTACAGTAGACAAGATGGAAAAACAGCTCAGCGTTTGAACCCATATAAGTTACCCTGACCCGACGGCCTTGCTCCGGGATACTCAAAGAAACAGCCGAAGTAACTAGTGAACCCATAGCAAACATCATTACACGATCGCTGGAAACCGAAATAGTTCTGGAGAATTATAAGCAGGCGAATTTCACGCCTATTTTCAAAGAGGATAACAAACAAACACCTAATAATTATCATCTAATCAGTGTAACATCTGTCATCAGTAAAATAATAGAAATACTACTCAAAGTGAACAAAGCACCACAATGACCAAAATCGTACTACTGAAACCCAGCACGTATTCAGGGAAAAATGAAGCTGCCTCACAAACCTCCTTTACTTCTTTGAATAAGTTACCCGTATATACGACCGTAAAGAAGTAGTAGACCTTGCATATCTAGACTTTCAAAAAATCTTCGATAACGTTCCTCACGAAAGACTCATGGTTAAAGTGGAAGCGCTTGGAATATGAGGCAACTTCTTCCGATGGATACGATATTTGCTAACAGGTCACATTCAGCGAGTGATGATTCACGGTCAAGACAGCGATTCAACGCATGTAACATCAGAAGTCACTCAATTGTGTTTTAGGCCCGGACATCCTCATCTACATCAACGATCATGATGTTAGAATCATCATTTAAGTCAATAAATTCGCCAATGACACACAGCATTCACCGAAAGGATCAGAGTAACTATCCAATCAGACCATCAGTAATGCACGTTGGTGTAAATAACTGGCATATCCATCATACGATGAATGACATACCCACTGAAGCAGTCCTGCAACAAAGCGATCTAGGTGTCATTGTCACTGAAATCTCACACGTGACAAAGAAATGCAAAACGCGTCAAAATACGAGGAGGATTCTGGGTTTCATTGAACACAACTTTGAATACGAGTCAAAGAACATGATATTATTGCTCTACAAAGTACTAGTCCGGCCACATTTAGAATACGCAGTACAACTCTGATCCCCAATCCTACGAAAAGATGTTAATGAAATGAAAACAATTCAGCGTAAATAACGAAGATGATTCCAGGACTCCCCAAACTCAGCTCCGAAAAATGCCTTCAAAATCTTAAATTTATCTCCCTTGAACAAAGAAGACTTCGAGTTCAACTTATTGAAACCATAAATATCTCAATGCCCTTAACAATGTCTCTCTGGAAAAGCTTCTCGAAAAAGACGGTACAGTACGAACAAGAAATAATGGCCAAAAACTAATACTGAGAAATTTCAAGACACCCAACCTATGAACTGCTTTCCCGTTCAAATTGCCGTAACTTCAAACCAGCTGCCCGAAAACATAGTTTCTGCTAGCACTGTGAAGGCATTTAAAAATCGTCTCGACAAATATTGGATTACAAACTGCCCATTATTGTAATTTACTCATTCCACATCTCTAACTCCTAGGGCCAGTGTATGATAGTGATAAATGAGCTTGATTAAAATACTTTTGGGTTAGTGAGGTGCATGTACGCGACTGAATTCTCTTACGTGGTTAAGGTGTACGTACATGACTGATGCTTTGACTCTAGACGGCATGGGACTCGGGTATTAACCTAAGAATGGGCCAAACAGCTCTTTCCTATTGTCTTATTCCATTATTTTCTTTTTAAATGGTTCACAAAACTCAACATTAAAGATTTCAACCATGAAGAAGAAGCTCGAAGATGTTCATTTTAGTTTGCTGAGAGCTCCTTGTGATATCTCTTAAAAGAGATTCTGTAGAAACAATCGAACAATAATAATTATTGTGAAAAAAACTAAATCAAAACTACGAAACTGTTCGGATGC
Source organism: Trinorchestia longiramus (assembly GCA_006783055.1). NCBI lineage: Eukaryota > Metazoa > Arthropoda > Malacostraca > Amphipoda > Talitridae > Trinorchestia > Trinorchestia longiramus. The sequence goes on from VCRD01006038.1 coordinate 22,502, forward strand.
ATTTGTAATAGTCTGGATTTGGGTATAAATTAGAAAGTAGGTATCTCATAAATTGTTTAAAGCAGATCGTGAATTCTGAGTTGAGATCTCCTCTTCTATTCATTCTCATTAACTCATCTGCTCTTGTTTCGATGGTCTTACGACTGATGCTGATTTTTTTTATTTTTTTCAAAATATTAAATGTTATAGGCAACAGCATAGTAAGAAGGAGACTTCCCAATCACAGCCTAAAAGGGAACTCATTGCGTAGAAGATTCTTCTTTGTGTTTTGTAAGATTTCATGGGAATAATCTATTTTGCGTTACATCCAACAATTAAAATTAGAATTTCTCGCGTCTTTAGGTAGTAATTAAAGAATTTAGACGTTGGCTGAGAGCAAAAATTACATGATTCGGTGAAATGAAAAAGTGTGCTTTATCAAGACGACACAGAAAAGTCTTATACTGCAAAGATTACGTGAAAAAAGGTAAAGGAAGTTTGCTGGGAGAATCAATGGAACTTACAGACCTTTTTGTTTGAACATGAATAAGTTTCCCTTTAATGGGAGTATAAAGCTTTTAAGTATATGGGAAAAAGCCCAAATAATAATTCCCATTATATTGACGAATATATTTCAAGAAAATGAAAGATTGGATCAATTCATTTCATCATTTCAAACCTGGTCGGAACAAATGGAATGGGCAAATAATTTTTGTCCTTTATGGCTGAGTTTACTAAAGTTACGGTGTAGTACGTGCACGTAAGATAGAAACCTTGTCTGGGATCACTAACATGAGGGAACATACATAAATTACAACTTTTTGGTTAAATATAGTCTATTCTAACTGGTATACTTTAACACTGCACTGCAAAACTATAACACACGCTTGACTTGAATTTACTGCGAAAATAGATGAATGATATTATACACGTATACGATGCGTGCTTCAAAACAGTATTCTCACATATATATATATATATATATATATATATATATATATATATATATATATATATATATACAATACTTAAAGATTCTATAAATAACATGTATGAATAGTATTGCAGGCGATACTCCTGATCTTGGGGGATCTAGATCAGGAGAGCATGGGGGCCTTACGTGCTTTGAAATAAAGCTGTATCCAAAATAATACTTAATACAACACGTGCACTATGTTTTTTTATAGCTCGGTATGTTTCGAATAAAAACTCATAGAGTAAGAAGGCTTCCTTATTTCGATGTCACTTGTTCCTTCTATTTTTACCAGGTCGCATAGCCATCGAGTCTACATATATACATGTAGAGACTCAGAAATATCGTAATTAATTTAGAATGATCTTAGGTTCGATACAAAAATATAATGTATTTTAGTAATATTTTTGGAGTTAGTTTTTATACGTTTCATGTCATTTGAAACTAGTATTTTAAAGTTAAAAATTCAATCGCAGTTCCAACTCCAATTTGTAACTCTCGTTTATAGAACACCATAGTCAACCACGATCCTATAGTTTAAGTGCCCGTCAGTTCCTTCGCAACCGTAACCCAGTGAACAGCAATCTTATTCACGCTTTCAGTCTCTCTGACGGGTTTCAGTTTCAGTTTCAGGTTCAGTTCAGTTTCAGTTCCAGTCTCGGTTTACTGATTACAAGCTCTTAGTTTTGGTCTTCGATCTTGGCCCTAATTGCTGTTCTAATTTTGATGGTGTTCATGAATAAATCTGCAAGCAACGAAGTCGACTGTATCACTTCCCTCGAAGAACGCCACCCACGAAATAATCACTACAGAAAAATAACGCGTTCCTTAAAGTGGCATGTTCCCTAAAGTGGTGACCCCTGTGAAGAAATATCCTCCTTAAAAACATTCATATGAAGCTCAAGAAACAACCCCAGTGAAGAAACATTCCCAGTGAAGAAACATTTTCCCGCAAAAAGTTCATATCAAGCTCAAGAAACAGCCCCAGCGAAGAACAACTCCATTAACCAACACTTCCGTGTGAAACTCGATCCTCTTCCAGCCAACGGCCGAAAGTCATAAAACGATCAAGAAATTCCTTCGAAGCCAAACATCCGCTCTACAGAGAAGGCAACCGCAGAATCCGTGACTGCACCACCGCTCTAGCTCAGCCTCAGTCAGGCTGGCTTCAATTAGCCTCTGATCAGACTCTACAACAAACTCCGCCGGACTTCGAGCGAACGTTAGGGAAGTAAACTAATCGTAAACATTTTTTTACCGTGCTGTGTTCGTGTCTACTTCCTGTGCCTTTTTTTTCTCCCTGCTGCTCTATTTACCCTTCTTTATATTGAGCTATGTTTTTTTTCTCCTCTCCCCATCATTTTTTTGAGGTTAGTTCCCCTATTGCTCATATTCAATTTAATTTCGCTTCACGAATTTCCTAACCTGACTCATGATGACTATACTTCTTGATAATGATTATGACATCTGATAATGATTATTCCATTTGTTCATACTGATGGCGAACGTTCATATCAAACATGCAGCCATACACTGTAAATTTCAGAGACTGACTGCTGCCTAAAAATTTGAAACCCGTCAGAGAGGAATCCGCCTCATTTAGTGAGGAAATCAATTAATCATGCATTTTAAACTGAAACATTCATTGATATTAAATTCAAGGCAATTAAAGTTGCACTTCACTTTTTATTAATGCTGGTTTCATCCAGTACTTTAGTTACCCTGGGACTTCACACTGTCTTCGTTCCGAAGAAGGAACCTGACAAACGTCGTCCATGCGGTTCAGCTGATAAATCTCGAATACGGGGGGAGCGCTAACTGTATCGAATTCCCGGCCATAAAGCAGCTCATTCTAACGACCGCGCTCACCCTCATTAACTTCACGAGCTTCGTCTCCGCACGGGCATGCTCAAGTTCTCTTAACATTGATGCTAATGTTCGTAAATATGGATATTGTTCCTACTGAGTTGTGCATAATCGCGTCTTAGCTAAAGAGTTAACTTGGATTGAAGCAGTCGAGCTCCCTTTTAGAGATCTAAAGCAAGCTCTTGCCTATTTTCCAACTCACTCTGTCTTTCTTTGTTCAGAGCATTTGCTTTTTACTTCCTCACAGACAGCTCATGTTACGCTGTTGACTCTGTTCTTGAACAAAGCCCTTCGTTTCTCGACGTACGTTTATTGCCTTCTATTAGGAACTTGCCTAATCTACAAACGATGCATTTTTTTTATGACAGAAAGTTACTTACTGCATTTCAAGTCGCTCGTTGGTTGTATTTGCTACTATTCGCAATGAATACTTACATAATGTGATCATCCGTAGCGACAACAATTTGCATTATCTGTTTAGTATATCACGGCAGTTGAGTATATGAAAGGCCACAATATGATTATTGTCCCCTTTTATATGTCTCACTCAGTGTGTACTCAACTTGTTTACATTTTCTATTCCAATCAATGTTTGTAAAACCTTGCGTCTGCGCTAGCTGACGCTGACGCACTAATGTCTTGTCAGGAGTGGCTCGGTAATTTAAAAATCGCTCGAAGTTTAAACTAAGTTAGGCTAAGTTGTACCTTTTGTCAACAGCACCGACTCATTGGTTACCATCGTGTTCATGTTCGTACGAATATATCACTTCTGGTTCCTTAGGAGTGGTAGTAGTGACTGACAAGGTGCATTTCGAACTTAACTGTATTAGCGTAAGACTAGTTATTTCTAAAAATCTTAGACGCTCCGCTTCTGGCGGGGGGACTCCTGTGGAGACTCGGAAATATCGTAATTAATTTAGAATGATCTAGGTTCGATATAAATATAATGTATTTTAGTAATATTTTGGAGTTAATTTTTATACGTTTCATGTCATTTGAAACTAGTATTTTAAAGTTAAAAATTCAATCGTAGTTCCAACTCCAAATTGTAACTCTCGTTCATAGAACACCATAGTCAACCACGATCCTATAGTTTAAGTGCCTGTCAGTTCCTTCGCCACCGTTACCCCGTGAACAGCAATCTTATTCACGCTTTCAGTCTCTCTGACGGGTTTCAGTTTCAGGTTCAGTTCAGTTTCAGTTCCAGTCTCGGTTTACTGATTACAAGCTCTCAGATTTGGTCTTCGATCTTGGCCCTAATTGCTGTTCTAATTTTGATGGTGTACATGAATAAATCTGAAAGCAACAAAGTCGACTGTATCACTTCCCTCGAAGAACGCCACCCACGAAATAATCACTACAGAAAAATAACGCGTTCCCTAAAGTGGCACGTTCCCTAAATACATATGTACACAGACCCACACATGGAGCAGTAAATTTAGCCTGAAACACGTATACAACTCTGCATCCGCTTGTTAAGCTCGTTGGCAATGTTGCCACTTGGGAAGCAATGCATCAATAATGATGATATTTAAATGAGACGACTTTATGTAACCAGTTACTCATGGTTTCATGGCAGGAGACCTAGTTTTTATTCAATTAACGAGCTACCTAATTTTTTTGTTTGGATCGTATGAGGTAATTCTCTGCAACGGTTCCTCTGTGATCGAGTGGTGTTCGTCTCCTACATGCAATGCAGCAGTACAGGAGTCCTAGATTGAAACCAATTTGCCGAAGCGATTGCTGTCAGTAGCGGTTGAGTGGAGAAAGCAACCCACCTGCGACGTAGGACACCTTTCGATTTTTTCAAGCTCATCCAGCCTAAACCTTTAATCACACTGCAGACGACAGGAACAGTTAATGGAAGCTGAATTGATTTTTGAAATGGATTATTAATAATGCGCTTTACCCTTGCGTTGCCGTAGTCCTTCGTGACCTGGACCCATCTCCAGAAGAGTCTCTCGCCAAACAGCTGCTTGACTTCCTCTCTTTGGCCTTCTTGTCCACACCTTCCACCAAAAAGATGTTTGTGCTTGTAAACAAATTTATTCGGGTCTTGAATTACTTAATGGTTAAATTAGACGGTCAGAATAAACTGTGAACCCAGCATAATGTTAGTAAACTGTGTCAAAAATTGACACCATTGGGCAAAAGACTAGGAATCAACACCACAAACCGAGTTTTTGTGCAAGAGAGTTTTTACTTAACCATTAACACGAAAAATTATGAATCATTGCAAATTATTAGAATTTGCTTCCTCATGAGGTTATAACTGTTATGTCAAAGTTTAACATTGATCAATCCACAAGTAAGGAAGATTTGAAATTTATTTTAGTCGAATTTTCACCGTGCCACAATTTTGAGCACCGGCCTGACAAGTCTACAAAATGCAATGTTTATTTGCATTTTAAGCATTACAAAGATACTAAAACAAGGCATATAGATAACAAACATTTTAATATTAACATTTTTTACCACAATTTGCGGAAATTATACATATATTATTCGTATTGCCTTCTTGTGCTTCAACAACTGTCAGCAGATATCTGTCCATAGATTGTGTCAAATTTTCAATTTCAGTTGCAGTTTAGCACAAGTTTCAAGTTCATTCTACAGTTCATCTCTGGTGGAAAATGGATGTCCCGACTGGAAAAGACGTTGTTTAGAAAGTGATGACGTTCTCAATAGGGTGAAGATGAGAGGAACATGCCGGCCAGTTTATTAGTATGTCATCTTTGAACCCAAGGGTCCTCTAATATTCTACTGTAGCCTTTGCAGTATATGACAGGGCACTGTCTTGTATGAAAACCAGTTTCATTCTGTTGGCAGGAAACTTCTTCCAGAACTAAGGAACCATCATCTTCTTGAAGAAATTCATGTAGGTAGCTGCAGTCAGTTTATCACTTTCAAGGATTCTAAAGGGATCCGCTAATTTTTTGTCAACAATTCCTGCACATATCATAACACCTCCTACCCCTTGTTGACAGCAAAGACGTTGGTGGGTGGGATGTTGATACTGGAACATCAACTTCGTTCCTCCTTCGTTAGGTCCGTCGAACACTTACTTAACAGAGGACGTGCTCAAAATCAAATTTCAGGTAAATTGTTGGTCATTCATAACGAGAATCCTTATGTTTCTGCTTGAGTGAAGATCTTATGTCAAGCAAACGGGTTCTGTCATACTCCTCAGCACTCGACATCGAGTCGTTTTCGATTTACGGCTTAGTCCAACATTCTTAGAGACATTTTTGTTTGCTGAGTGATGGTTCCTGCGTGTTTCTCGTATACTGTTTTTTTGAAAGTGAAAACCTTATATTTTTCCCTGGTCCTATCATTCGGACTTGGCTGCCGGATTGCTGGGACACTTTTCCACAGTACAAACATCACGGCTCAAACAAGTAGCCACATCTCTCACACATTCAACAAAAGCTAATTTGGAAACAATCTTCGCCTTTTCGTAGTCATTAAGGAACTTACGGTGGCTCGTTTTAGCTGAAAACTTTCTGAGCACAATATCGTGGAGCGGCCCCAAAATAATGGCGTTCTAGTTGGTTTACTGCAGCACAGAACCGATTGAAAAATTGCACTTATGTGCATCTCAGTGTCACCAACTGTTTTAAAAAGTTTTATTTATCAAAACTTAGCACTTGAATTTGAGGACTCAAAAAAAGGTTCATACAGAAAAGCTTGGCATGTGGTGTAGGATTTCGAATTCCTTTGGTATGGCAGGAGCCAAAAAACATGCAAACGAGTACTACTCTAATCTCACAAAAACTTCTGGTCTGGAAGAAAATGCATGATTTACGAGACTCAAATATAGATTAAACAAATAATCCAGTACTTTATTCGAAGGAAATTCCGGTACCTGTTTTCAAGGAGGTTCTTTCTCTGGACGATGAAGGTGATACATGGAATTCTGATGCAAGTGATGAACTAGACAATGATCAAAACTTTGAACATACATCGGCCAAAGATCGTGGAAAGTTCACTTTATTGAAACTGAATGATTTAGTTAGAGACTTAAACCTGTGAAAAGAGTTAGCAGAAGTGTTAGCATCTAGACAAAGAAGTATTCGTAGTAGGAGACAAACAAATGTAAATTTTATCTGAATACAGATAGAGATCGTTCGTCATTCTTTCAATTGAAGGGTGGAAAGCATTAGTAGACTACCCGACACATTTGCCAAAAACCAGGGATCATCGAGCAAGAGTAGACTACTGTCCTCTAGTCTAGTCATCTCGTATAATCATGTCGCGTTGGCGTCGAGGTGAAGTACACTACTTGCAGTAGTCCAGTACACCAGATCCAAGGCTGTAGTAATGCTGCTCAGGTGAAATGGATTACTCTCAGTTTACCAAGTTCGTATAAGAGAACTATTGTGATTGGTTGGAGTTTTCGTTGTGACTTGTGATTGGTTGGTGTTCTCGTCAAAGAAAATTGTGCACCATTCTTTGTTCTGTGGGTAACAAAGGTAAATTTCTGGCTATTAATATCGAGCTCAAAACATTAAAATTATTTTTTGTTATTGTTTTTTGTAAAATAAAGTCATTGTAAACAATCTTGTGGAACATACATCTGACTAATCTTAAGGTTCGAAAATTAACTGAAAATGAAGTATATGATATTAAAGCTGATATGAATTGATTTGTTACTATTGAAATAACATTTACAATATATAG
>VCRD01006040.1:5208-29986 GCA_006783055.1 Trinorchestia longiramus
TGCGCACACGGACGTCGTGCAACTTTTCTGCATCTTCGTCGGACTCGTGAGTGAAGCACACCAGACTTAAGATCAAAGTTGTCACTAGTTGAGGACAGAAATTTTTTTCCAAGGAAATCTATTTACGTTAATAAATAGTCAAAAGTTACTAAACAACATTATTTTACATTTAGTTTTAGTACGAATATACAATGCACTGTACGTATTATGTAGTAGCCAAATGATGTGCACAAGATGATCATAGAGCTCTACAATCGAAGTAATGAGTACCATAGCTTATCTAAATATCTGCATGCGCTCACAGGTTCTATATGCCACTTTTCAGAATTAAGAGATTCATTATATGACTACAGACATTCATAACAGTGGCTGCCATGGTAAAATAATCGCCTCTTCTTCCAGGTGGATGGTCGGGAATCATGGTATGCAATGGTACGAGTAGTAAATTTCTTAACTGGGCAGGCGCGCACTTAAGACCGTACAACATAAAATCAATTGAGATATGATTTTTCATTTTAAGATGATACGTTCAGAGTGATAATAATTATCTTGAAAGATTTGATGTTCGGTAAACATTAGATTGGATGATTCCATAGCAAATGCGTATAGTTTTGTTTTGCATCTTGACTCGTAGTTGACTTTATCCTTAGAGTGTTTGTGGTCATTTTCGAATGACGGTGCGGCATTTGGGACTACATGACGAAATGTTCATTGACGAATTTAGCCTTTCTGAACAAAGAGATTGCGTGAAATTATAGTATACCTATATTTACATTATTTAGTACCGTACGTATTCTACAGTTGTTGAGTTTCAGCTAAGCACTGTAGCATTGCATTTGCTAATTTGTAGCTCAAAAAATCGTTTCGAAAAATTACAAAGCTACACGTTCATTTCATCAATAACCGGTGGCATGACTGTGGGGCAGTGGCTGTGCGTGCCCTTCGCTCTTCAACACTCCGCTGTTGGGTCACTGGCGCTCAGCGAGACAGACTGGTTGGGACACATCCCTGCTGACTCTCCAGCCTGGGGATTGTGGTTCGACTATTGGCTGCTCCTCATCTGTGGAGGCATCCCTTGGCAGGTGTGTGGCACAGTATTATACAGGGTGGCGCATAAGTAACGCACCCTTTTAAAAAATTAATAATAAATAAACTATGAAAGGTATAACGATGGGGATCATTACGACATGTCGTATCCATAATTACATGTCGTATCCTGTCTACAGATACCCAGTGTATATTGCGGTAATACTTTATTTATTATTAATTTTTTAAAAGGGTGCGTTACTTATGCGCCACCCTGTACCTCCACTGGGAGGAGCATGGTGTAGTATCCTTGCTACCATTTGTGCTGTATAGCAACCATAATAGCAGATGTGCACTTCAGAATCCTACGCGTACTAAAGCGTCCCTACTGGCAAGTGAGTATTTTTATTAACCGGTGTAAAATATAGTGTTCCCATTCAAGTGTGTGTATGGTGTTCAAGTTGATACTTTGCATTTGGTTAATCATATTTTTATACTTTGTATTTAAGCAAAAATAGCTGTGATAACAAAAACATTACAGCTTGTCGAACACGTATTCCGAGGAAGTGGTTAAACGAAATATAGACAACATGGCTATATATCGTCGAGACGCGGGTCAGATAAACAAGTTTCTTTATAAAAATCTACTGTAAGTGCTCAAACTCTCCAAAGAGCCTGCAAAACTCTGTCAATAAGATATACATACAGAATATATAATAGATTAGAATCTCTCAGCAGATGTGTACGTTTAATACGAGTTAGTAGTCTTGTGTGTGTAGGTGTGACGTATAGTTTGTCTTCACAAATGTGTAGTTTGATAAGACAAATTTTTTGGTATAGCATTTTATAGGAGATGAGTAGCATCGTATCCCTTTGAATATGTCCGGTGAACACTATCCTATTATGGTTTACGTGAGTAAAATTCTTTTCTTTCTTATTCTTAGTAGGATTGTTGTTTCGAACATTATTTCGCCCTTGGTTTGAATCATCTGAAATTAGGCTCCCTGGTGTACATGTGCAACAACCAGAGTGGATGCCCGTTAGCAATTGAGAAACAATGTTTTTATAAGCTTTCTGGGATTGAATTACTAGTTTTCAAGAATAGCTACCGATCACGGTCCGAATTGAACTTTGTTGAGTTCTTACACGTTCAGATGCGTCGTGACTACCTTGTGTTGGTAGGTGTACTTCCAGCGAGTGCTGTCTGCCTCAACTCCTCGCAGTGCTCAGTTGCTCTCCTACAGCGCCTCCATCGGCTGCATCCTGAGTGCTATACCAGCCTGTCTCATTGGTGCCATTGCTAAAGCTACTGGTGAGTGCGAATCCTGAAGGAATCTTTAGTTTACTTATTTGTTAAGCTTTGGCTCTGAATTGGATAACGAGTTGGTAAGGTCGTAATTTTATATTCAGTCTTTGATAAATTTTTTAACTGATATGTGTACACATATAATACTAATCAATAATGCTGAATCAACTGATGCTAATCTGAGTTTATTCTTTACATTTTCATTTTATATCTTAATACATAGTTTTAATTCAGGTGTTACTATCTCAAAATAACGAAACGAATACCTAACACCTCAAACTGATTCACCTACGGATGGTTTAGTTGCTATAAAAAACGTGGTCTTATGTAATGTTTCAGCGTGATCCAGTATCTGTTTTGACGCTATTTTGTTTCAGTTATAATTGATATTGTCATTGTGTCCTACAGACTGGACACAGACAGAGTACCACCACACACCTACTGGATACGAGAAAAAGCTGGTGTTGCCGCTTGTCATGCAGTATCTCACTCCTACTGTGAGTACAAAACTAACCTCAGTTGAAAAGATTGTTTAATTCCCTTTTCCAAAACTGGCTGACCTCCATCAGTGTTTGTATTGCCTAATTACCTCTACTTCTGTTAAGGTTGCTTGTTGCCATGAACAGTGGTGAACAGACGCACAGAAGGATGTTGCTTATGTTTGAAATGTTAGGGGAAGTCAGCGTCACCAAACGTTCAAATCGTGCTGATCATCCACTGATCTACTATCCAGCACAGTAAATGGGAATAGAGACGAAAGTTTAGAACCTATACAAGCTGAAGCAAAAATTNCAGTTGAAAAGACTGTTTAATTCCCTTTTCCAAAACTGGCTGACCTCCATCAGTGTTTGTATTGCCTAATTACCTCTACTTCTGTTAAGGTTGCATGTTGCCATGAACAGTGGTGAACAGACGCACAGAAGGATGTTGCTTATGTTTGAAATGTTAGGGGAAGTCAGCGTCACCAAACGTTCAAATTGTACTGATCATCCACTGATCTACTATCCAGCACAGTAAATGGGAATAGAGACGAAAGTTTAGAACCTATACAAGCTGAAGCAAAAATTTGGATTGAAAGCCGACTGAAGCTAGTTAGTGTTCGTTGTGCTAACATAAACTTCGTTAGGCCTGAATACAGCGTCGATTGTATGTTAATGAGTGCTCTCAGTTGCAATACTTTTTTCTCTTAACTTCTGTCGTCCCTGAAAACTTCCATCTCGTGTGGATGAAAATTTTTTGATCACTGGTTTCAGACACTTCAATAAACACAATTTATATTTTAGTTGTGAGCAATACGGTCTCTCTTCAGAGTTCATGTGTTACTGTCGAGAGAAGTAACGTTACCATAGGGTAAGCAATTGAGAATATTTGCACAACAAACTTGGTGAATATGCTTTAAATTGTTATAATGAATTAAAAGTTTAAAAAACACTTTCCTTATGAGAGCTAGAACTTATCAAAACATCACTTCTGATTGGGTAACAAAATTTTCCTCAGTAAGAAATGAAAGCAAAATTTCCCAGTGCTGGGGAAAGAAAACATCTTGCTCTTTTCAAACAACAGCCCTGAGTGACGGCAAATGAAAAGCTACATCTCTTCTCATCAATCGCTGCTTTTGGGAAAGTATTTCATTTTTGCATTGTTGATCCCTAAATATTTAAACCAATGAAATTTTTCGTTGTTCCTAACACTAATACTCAGAAGTGTTGTTATATTGTGCTAGTATATAAAGAAAAAGCTGAGTCGGTGAACAGGAACACTAAATAGGAAAATGTGATTGAAAAAATAAATCAGAAATTCTCCTTTAGCATAGGAAAATTTAATGTTTACCGTTTAGCATATTGAATGATGTGTGTTAATTTTTAACTATTACCAATAAACAACCATTTTTTATGTTGCGTTCGTGTACATTTGCTTGTTAAATATAGGCTATTTTGGAGAATCTTGCTACCCTTAATTTCAGATTTTGTTAAATTTTATTTGCAAGTAACCTGATCGATATTTAATAAAAACAGCTTTCAACTTTGTTTAGCATATGAAGCAACCGTCTACTAATTTTAGTTGCGAGTTTATAGTGATGCTGCCTGTATGCTAACAGTGGGTGGCCTTCATTGGCTTGGGCGCAGTGTCGGCTGCCGTTATGTCGTCTGCGGATTCCTCTGTGCTGTCCGCGGCCTCCATGTTCGCCATGAACATCTACAAGGTGGTCTTCAGGCAAAAGGTATGTTCGACCTCGTTGTATGTTCAGACACAGACAAATATTAAGGTGTTTAAAAACTTCTTAAGAAGAATTCCCAGAAAGTCATATTCATTGTGCTGATATCAGTTTATGTCTAAAATAACGTACCCTTGCAATAGTCCCAAGAAGAATGTAGGTTGTTTTCAACAGAAGAGCATAGTACATAACTCTATAGTTCATGGAAAAATATTGATCCAGCAACCCTAGAGTTTTGTTAGAAAATTTCCCGTTTGTTTTTTTAGTATTCGTGAATTTATTCATTCAATATTAGACGATGATTCCTAAAATGGGTAAACTCTCACTCTGTGACAGCATTTCTAGTCACGATAGTCAGTGGGAAATGATATGACGGAATAACTTATTCTCCAGAAGCATAAGTTTTTCAACTCGAGTTATATTCACTTGAGCGGTGAAATTAAATTAAACACAAGCTCACTTTCTTCAATATCACTGAAGTAAGTCTATCTGTGTGTATGGAAAAGCAGACATTCGCACACTGACGCAAGGCTTAAGAACTGCATTACTGCAGTGAGGGTCTTAGAAAAAATGATCACCTTTATGGAGGCCAAGTTCGGCCATAGTGAATGAGAATCGAGTCAGGATTTATCTGGATGACGTGGATGATGCATGGGTAAATTTTTTCTTTATATAAGATATTGGAACAGCTAGCCATTGATTCAGAAAAGAAGAAATTACATCTGCTGCTTATGAATAATTTATTGCTTGCAGGCCAGCGATCGCGAGGTTGTGTGGGTGATGAGGGTTGCCATCGTCGCGGTGGCAGTCATGGCATCAGGCATCGGCATTGCCATAAACAGCATCTACTACCTCTTGTAAGTGCATACTGTATTTTAAGGCTACTGCATTTCTTTTTGACCACCTTTCAAAACTTGAGTGATAACAATTCTTTCCAATAAGTTCATTACGTTAACTAGAGTGTATTTATTCCGGGGCGTCGATTAAAGAAACTTAATAAAGGTTTTGTCTGCAATGAAATGCTGGTCATCTTCTTCGTATCAACTCTTTGTGACAAAATTTAACTATTTACTTACACCTTCATCGTAACAGACTGTACTCATAACTATTTCCTTTTTGTCTTTTTTGACGGTCACTCTCTAGGAAATGAAGAAGCCTCACTTAATTGCTACTCACTGATTATAATTAATAATATGTATGTACATGAATCGAAATCTTGCATTACATTAGATTTTCTGACGTTTTGCCTTCCCCTATCTTAAGGCTTGAATTAATAAATAACTTTCACAGTACAGGAAGTCGACCATGATTCTGAATATTAATTTCGCAGTTGAATGCAAAATGTTCAAAGTACTATTTCTAGTCGTATGTGTTACGGCTCTAAATTTCTGCAATTACCATTGCTATTTTCTGTTCAGCTCTATAAGTAACTTTAGTACAATAGGAATTTTACATGTGTTTTGAAAGTCACATTTTTCCGTCTGATAAGTGGGATTGGAAATTATTCGAGTAAGTTTACATTTATTTACCTGTGGACACCTAACTCATGTCTGCCTGACAGAGCATAGCGATGCTGGTTAAAATGCAAGAGTGAGTCTGTAGTGTTAAAATGCAGCTTAAAATGCAAGAGGTCGAGAAGAACTCTCATACTGCAGTATACACACGTGTGTGATGTGCTTCAAGTGCTGTGGCATTGCGTGATCCATAACAAATTCCGTTATTTGTTGCGTTGTGGGATTTCGAACTGTCGTTTGCTGGCTCCTTAATGATATCATTTCGCATGACATAACATCTCATTCTAGCCTCTACTTTGGACACTTGCTACTATTCGTATCAGTGGAAGGTGTGTCAGTGGGTGGGAAACCAGAGCTAAAATTTGACTGCATTTTAATGAACCCAGGTAAAAATTATACATATGCCATTAAAAATACACAGAAGTACGCCAGAAAAAGCCTTTCCTCTACATGCCTGCATTTCAAATGCATAAATTAGTTGTCGAACAATCCAGAAGCGTTTTGTTCATTTCCTACACAATACGTCATTTGTTGTGTGACAGCCCGATCAAAGGTCCTTCCCAAGTTTTTGATTCTCCCCTCCTAAATGTTTTATCATATAAACATTGTTCCCCAAGTTTATCAGGGCTCTACCTGGAAATTAGATTTATGAATCATTATATTACATATATGTTGAAGCAATAACCTCTCACATGGCAACATGGAAAGCTATGTAGAAGTGGACTACGTGAACGTTGACGCGCCATGGATTTGAAAGCGCGCTTTAATAAACCTCAGGTAGTTGTTTGAGCGTTTAAAGCAGAAACTCGTCGCATAATTTCGATCGTATTTAAAAATAAATGCAGCCGTAATTGAGATTTTTATGTATTGTTATTCTATAGAAATGTTGCCCCTTTCCAAAAAAAGTAGTTGTTCTTTCAAACGCCTACTAGTTGATTAATGACATCACGTTCTGAATCAATGATTACTTTAAACGTCAGTTTGTGAGCCGTGTTTTGAAAGTCCGTTCGCGTTCATAGTTTGCCTTATTTCATTAGTAATCATAAAAACACAAAAATAAGAACGTCAGTTTAACTTCGTATATCTGGTGATCTGTTTGTCTCAAAAATTTGATTCAAAACTAATATTTTCTGTGCAAGGTAAATTATCTGGATTATTAAATGCAACCACATAAAATAATTACTGAATTACGTTACGTTGAAAAAATCCATATGATTAAATACCATACATATACTTAAATGATGAAATGCTGTTTTTTAGGGCAGCTCGTGGATGTAAATTTTTAACTAATTACGTAATAATGAGAACTTGTTTTTAGAATAATTTCTGTAAGATTTTCGTAGTACGCTGCTTGGCGCGCAGCACTGGCGCATAATTAGTTGATTACTAGTATTTGAATTGAACATTTTAATAACGACGAATTTTCATTCTACGAAGGGAGCACGATGCTCTTTTACTTTGGGTCACGACTGTGGAAGATAAGATTCGAGATAAGTTTTGAAGCTGGATCTAAGGCAAGGTTAGTGAAAAATGCTCGAGGTAAATAGAACTTCGTTAGATTGGAAACGTATGTATATAATGTACATATATAGGCTGTTTCTAAAGTTCAGGAAAGAAGCAGTTTTCTTTTCGTTATTAAGAAGCACTTATCTTCAGGAGACTTCGATGGATACAGACAAGAATAACGTCATACATAATGCACTTACGTGGCATTATATGCGTTAGCACAGGTATGGGTATGGAGTCAAATCGACCATCCCAGTGTGTATGATGCATTGTTTTAAAACTTTTGACTCTGCTAATAACAAACACCGGTTTTTTTATCTGAAAACTAGGAACTTAGTATGTTTGTGTAGAGTGCGGTGCATGTGTACCTGCCTGTGTATTCCCTATGTTTCAGCAGCCAGAAAACTACGGCAGAATCGACTGCTAAAGGACGGACATAGGAGACGTCCGAGCAGCCTCAAGAAGACATGGATCAGAGGCGATTTGTCCGCTCTCACGGGTGTTGTATGTCCACTGTTATAATCCTCGCTTGTGCCATCGATGCAGCACTCATCCAATGAATTTGAGTTCTATTGGCCTTGCAGCCTCAAAGAATTGACTTTACGTAAAATAAGAATGTTCTTCTCAAAGGCACGTAAAATTTCATTGTTTGAGGTATCTAAACCTATATTTCTGTAAGGTTTCTCGGCATGCATGGACAGACAAACTTTTCCATTTGGAGCACCACAGTTTATAAAAATGTATAGAAACACTTAATTTGCATCAACAACTTTAATTTGACATGATATTTCCGGTCGAAAAAGTCGAGAATCTTATGGAGAAACATGGAGTGTTCCGTAGCAATTTTGTACCTTCATCGAAGTCACCAACTGTAAGATATAATTAATGCACAAGTCATTTTCTCTGAGGCTACAAGCTCCTTGACAGCCAGTCAGGCATTATGAACATGCAAGAGCTTCTGGTGCATGATAGTCATTGACCAATAGCATTAGCATGCGACAATAGTCAAATTTGATTTGAATTAAGACGTACTATATTCAACTTCCTGTTTTTGGATGTCTGTTGATCAACGTTGCAGTCGATGCTAAGCTGCTTAACTTGTCGGGTAATGGTCTTGAATTTAATTTGTCAGGTTTTCCTTTTAAATTACCGAATTGAAAGCCCACGGCGGTTTAAATATACACTGCTTGACATTTTTTGCTTTGTCATGAAAATTATTCTTACAGCTACAATTTTTGTTGCCAACTTCCCACAATTTTTTGTCAAATTTTATTTACACTTACATGTTGATTATGCAGTCGTGTAATCCCAACTCTTCAAAAGTTTGAACTACACTGATATGCAATGATTTCAATCAAGTAATTAAGTTCATACTAACAACACAAAACACTGGCACTTCCCTTTTACATTCTATAGGTATGTAGGCGGTAGAGTATACAAAATAGAATGGGTCTCAGTTCGTCTGCTTTTGAGTTTTTACTCCTGCATTGCAAGATATTGAGTGAGTTCTACCTGCGTGCACGGTGTACAGCAGCTGAACGAACGCTAGGCATGTCAGACTGGATGGCAAGTTTGGTAGCATTGACATCGAGTCAATAATAAGACACCAGACGGCACATGGTTAGCAAGTGCTCTCTGCAGACGAGGAAAAAGCAATTATGGATTTTAATTTCTCTCGATGGTTTTCGACGCCGTTCTCCCTGAATTTTCCTTGTTTTCATACCTGTCTTTTTCTTTTTGAAAAACTCTGCTGTTTGTCATAAAGAACCTGCAATGTGCTATTTTTTGACTTCAGCACAATAAGTATGCATATTTATGATATTTTAATATTAACATTGAAATTAACATCATTTGATTATTGGAAGCGAATAAATTTTCCCACTATACCACTGTTGCATACAAAAAGAAAATATTTCAATTACATCCATCAGCAGATGGGAGTGACCGCTTTTGATAGGTTTTCTCGGTTGCATATGAACGTACACTCTTTAATATAGAACCATACTCGTAATCATTAGAGTTGAATTCTGTTTTTTATTCTCTATAATTCAATTGTCACCCATAACTTGAAAAATTAAAATTTTTTATGAAATTTGCTACAGAAATTCAGAGTGTTTGCTTTGATTTTTTGCATTAGGAAATAAATGGCAGATAGCATTGATATGATGTGGAGTACAGAATCAGGAAAGTGATTCACGTTCTGGAACCTAATTCATGTTTTTGTTGCTACGCGCCAAAAATAAGAAATGTATGCGTATTATTTCATTATGTATCAACCATTTATTTTCGTTGCTCGGTTAGCTCCCTGAAAACATAATGGAACATGAAGGTCGATTATTTTAGCTAGGAAGCTTTCGTAGTTGTGGGAAAATTAAGATGACTAACCTTGATTACTTTAAAACACTCCTCGCGCTAATTAACGAATAGTTTTTGATGGTGGATTCCTTTTTAACAGTGAAGGAAGCACACAACAGCACAGCGCTGGGGCAGATATAAATAAGAGTTAAAACACGTTACAATATTCATGTACAATAAACATCGATGTTGTCATCACTATTATTCTCAACACAGATGTGATGCACAAATTAGAATAATTTTCAGGAAGCCTAATTTCGCAATTCAACTTCAGTAAGAACAGTTATCAAGATCATCCTAAAGACATTTTTAAAATTAGATTTATCAATAATTCAATAATATAGTTGAAATTCATTTCTTTCAGTTGGGTAATATATTTCTAATATAATTAAAATTATATTTAATCATGCATACATGCATGTTAGCTCCTTATTAAGTTTATCACAATCAACTGTGAAAAAATTGATGAAGACGATTCATTTGAAGATAAAAGCCTAGGGATTTAACAGTAAATTTTTACAATGTTTTTAAAGTACAACGTTAGAATAACGTACTCATATCGTACAAAGTACTACTCTACCTTACTGGGCATAAATAAACTATATTGGCTATACATATTTTATATGTCAAACCACTATCAATTTCTTATTTCAGTATTGAAAGCATCACTGAGCACACATCGAGACTATCATTGAGACACCGCACACAAGTAGCTTACCTGTACTTAATATTGTCTGTGAGCTCAGCCTGTGTGGTTCGTACAGTTGAAGAGCTTATTAAACATTTTAGTATAATTAAGTGTTATCAAAGACTATGTACTCTCAAAATAAGCTGTTTAGCTTATTTTTATGCTGCATAGCATGACAGCTCAAACTTAATCCTCGTTCTTTGACACGTGACCACCATGTGTTGACAGTAAGTTGTGTGGCGATCTCGTCTTCGTCATCCTGTTCCCCCAGCTGACGATGGTGGTCCACTTTGGTAAATACATCAACACTTACGGCTCCTTCGTCGGCTTCTGCATTGGCTTCACGGTTCGACTGCTGGGTGAGTCTAACCAGTTTCATCTAAAAATACATATTGTAATATCGAACAGAGGTATATCTACGAGCGGCTTATAGTTGCTCCTTCCAGTGCTTTGTATTTCATTTTGTTTTTACACGCATTCCTCATCGCCGACTCAGCGCTTGTGTTAGGGAGAGCGAAAGTCAACGCGTCCAATGATATGAACCAGCAAAATTTTCATTCTTTGTTCTCTTCAAAATAGTTCTTGAGAAAAGTCTTGCCAGCAAAAAGTCTGATGGCTACAAGACGAACAGGTTTCATCAATGCTTGAAAAGACTTCATTTCAAAAACACTTTCTAGTATCAATTGTAGCATTTGTCCCGAATAAAGCAACAAACACGTTACAGATTTTATTTTTCAAGGCAAAACACGCTCCCCAAAATTCTGATAACATAATTATAGAGAAAATATTCAAAGTGATACTGCCCATGTTATTTTTTCTCGTATTTTTTTCTTATCGTGTTTCCATAAGCCCTTCTTTCTCTAGTAGTATGGCGACACATAGCAGTTGTTTCAGACAATCTTCCAATAAGTTTCAAAATTTATATTTTCCTGTTCACAGCCAATCATGGAATTATGGTGCAATATACATGAATAATATTAGTTACTATTAAGCTATAAGGGACAAAATACACGGATTTAAAATGCATCACCGTATAAACTTGTGTAAAGCTAATTATGAGAACCTATACCAAAATTAAATGTGTTTTACCTGTTGTAAGGAATAGAATAGAATAGAATAGAATAGAATGAGGCTATAGGAACGAACCTTCTGGCCCATTCTTGGATCGGATAATTACTTTGATAATTATTCGGTTGTTTACCCAAGTCCAATGCCGTATTTCTAGCCGCGTCAACCATTTCGGCAGTGGGATTCAAACCCGGGTCTTCCCGCTCGAAAGCAGACTCGCTCACCAGTCGACCAAGCTGGTGATAAAGGACTGGCGAGTTAACTGGGATTTTTGTTGCATTTTGCCAAAAACTTGTTGCTGTAGATCGAAGAATGACGTCGTTAATTAATGTATATTCTCTAACAGGAGGAGAGCCATACATCCACGTACCGGCCGTGATTCACTACCCTTTCTTCGACTATGAAAATGGTGTGCAGAATTTCCCTTTCAGAACAATGGCAATGTTGTGCTCGCTATTCAGCATCATTGTTTTCTCCGCGTTGGCAAAAATACTTTTTCAAAAAGGTATTATCCCGTCCAGGTTAGTATTGCCTTCTCGTTCTTTGCACTCTTTGCAATCTTTGTTATCTTGCTTCAATAGATAGCCTACAAGTTGTATCAAAAGATGATATCAAGTCGTATCAAAGTCGTATCAAAATAAACAGAGAAGCGACGAAGAATTATTACTAGTTCTTTATATTTTGCATTACGGGAACCTCTGGCTGCGGTATTCGGAATACACAAACATTTTCAAAATAAGGACCTAAATGATCTTCATCGTTTCACAGAGACAAAATTAAAGACCCACTTTGAATTGTAAATTATACTCACGACTATTAGACTTATGGTTTCGAGTGCCTGTTAAAATATCTTAACTCGTAGTATCGAATTTTTCAAGTCTGATAAGCTAATAAGATTCGCTTGCAGTTCCACATCCTATAGAAATACAGCATCATGTGAACTTAAGTCTATATCGTAAGATCGCCGTTTCATGCAAGCGAAGACAAAATACCAATATCACAATAACGTCAAAGTCACACAGTATTGTATATTTTTCTCTTACTACAAGGATACGCTTTTCTCGCCCTTGTTATCGTGCGTTAGACCAGTTGACAACGTTTTATCCGTTTTTTATAAAGTCATGTTATCTTTAACAAATTTCAGAGCTCGTAACAGTAGTTATACGCTCATTAGATTCGAAACTTTTAGCATTTGTCATTGCATGTAAAAGTATTTTAAATAAGATCAGTGGAAATGGGCAACTGTCCGCTTGTAGCAGCATATGCTGTAAAACCCAGTCTATAATGAAATATAAGTAGCCCATTGAGAAAATATGTAGTACACTTCACATCAATGTTAGAAGAATCGCAAGACAAAGTCGGAAATGCTAATTTAAAATAAAAAATGTGTTTCTAAGCCAAGAATTTTAGATAAACTACGTTGCGTTGTACAATTGTTAACCTTTTCTTCTATTTTTGACTAGTATTTCTTAACATATGCTAAAACTTGAACGAACCTAAATTTTGCTGGTGTGATATAGTTACTTCCATCTTTAATATTTTTCCTTTTCTTCCTCTCGTATAAAACTGTTTTCTTCTTGTTAATACTACTCATCAGTAGAGCCAGTATTCACCTCGGCCTATTGTAATGTATGTACTTAGCGCCAATAGAGAGGACTCTCGTTGTACAGGTGACTGACATTTCTTATATTTAATCATTAAATTAGAGGGTTAAAATAAGTCTGAAGTTTTATTGTTTTACAGGTACGATGTGTGCGAGTGTTTCGGTCCGACTGACAACCACTTCGTAGGACATAAAAGAAACTATGACGATCCTGATTCGGAAAGTCTCACCTTCGAACGCTGAAACTAAAGGCTGTGAAAATGGATCTAATATCCTTTTAAGGCTACTCTTTACGACCGTTAATTTGTTCAATTAGTCAATCAGCGTATAATAGAACGTAATCGATCTTGGTAGCATCGTAGTAAAGAATATTAGGAGCTACATAAATTGTGGTACTGAACTGTAAAAGAAAAAAGCATAAATTCCGTAGTTTGAAAAACTGATACTTATTGATGCGCTTCTAAAATATCACATTCAAGAGTTAGAAGTAAATCTCCACACAAACATAGTAGGCATATGTTTTCTATTAGTTAAGAGGAGAATTTTTTAGTTTATTTTAGCAAACACTGCAGGTAACCCACAGAGTGGAAACAGCTCTCAAATTTTACATATTCTGAACTTAAGATTACAGCGCTGGAGTTACAAATATAAATTTCCATATTGTAAAGTTGTAATTAAACACTGTACTCAACTTTCTAACTGTGAAATTGGAATAAAATACTTTTTAATGCATCAACTTTAAGGAAAATAATGATAAAAGCGCATGAGCATACAGGACAACGGGTGGGAAGTGAAACTTTTGAGTTTTCACTTTCCGAACTATCTGTTCCTAGCGGAAAATAATCGCTTCGAAAGTTGCAAACATTTCACTTGAAACATCACCATGTCTGTAACAATTATTTCGCTTTGAAATGTCCTATTATGTTTTTCATATGTAGCGTAACATTGTGTGTACGAAAATTTCGAGTATGTTATTTCGTTTTCCATATATTTATTTGTACTAGTGTATTTCTTATCATAATAAAGTTTATATATTTTGTTATACTTAAGGTGAATAAATGTGTAAGTATTTTTAACCCTGAGCTTGCACCACTGGGTCTAATGGACTCCATCGCAAGTTCAATACATACAAGGAAGAGATCTCGTGGTGCCTGCTGACGGTTAAAATTCAGACGATACTTTTAAGCGTATGCTTGACTCTTCAGTGATGCAAGCCTTTGTTTCCTACGCTGCGAAATTAACTCTCCCCTTACACATCTTTACTAAATAGGAAGTTTTCCAGTATATACGTATCAGGGTATTCGCATACCTGCGTGTAAGTCTGTTATGTAAAATTATTTAAAAAAATTCCAGCGCATACATAATTTTAATTTCTATTCAGCGTACGCAGTGTTGATCAGCTTCTTTGCTATAATTGGCTTGAATTCTTTTATCCACCATTCGTCCTTATTAAATCACGCAAGAGAATGTTTTCAGCTAATAAAAACACATAAGTAAGCATATTATGTTTCGAATGTTGCCAATGGTAATTGAATGTAAGAATTGATTAATAATCTAATTTATTATCGTTGATAAACCATAAAAATTCAAAGCGCAGCGTTCTAAATCTATTCGTGTACAGTGCATTTATTGAGTAATGTTCAAGTTAACCAAATGGTTTGTGTAATTACTGCTTCACCTGCCTTGTAACGGGCGTAAAGCTGATCTCGACTTTACTGGAAAATGAGGATTTATTATGGAGTTAAATATTATTTGGTGTGTTGCTTTGATGATACACATGATTGCTCAGAAGCCGGGCTCAACCCACAACGGGTCCAATTGTTTATAAGCGTGATTTTATATTGATTGTTATTATTTTACATTGTACGAATAAAAACTTTCCTTGCAAACGAAACAGTAGTTGCCGTTGGTCATCGCATGTACAGCGTAAATGCAATATCTATTATATTGGTCGTTAATGAACAGGTGTCGCATTACACGACCACTTATCTATGGATTATCCCTGACCTTTAAATAGTAAATGTGTGTTAAAGAACGATAGAAAATTCAACATAATTGAAATTATAGATTAAAAACTATTTCCTATAACTGCGTCAGCATGTGAGCCAGATTACTTTTTTGTATTAACAAATTGGGGGAAAACTGCAGGTACGGAGGCTGTATGGCCCAATCAACACAAATGTACGATTTATAATGTTCAATTGAGTTTGCACGCCATATTTATTATCGATTTAATAAACTTTCATTCTAAGTAATCTGTATAATTCTCCCGTTTATACTGTTGGCTATTTAGTGCACTGGACTACCAATTACTTTATGCTAGGAACATTTTTTCAATAATGAGAGTAGTATTTGCTTTCTGTGTGCCATTATTGATGAAATAAAGCATTCAAAGCACAGCGTACTACAAGAAGTGATGCTGAGGGGCTTTTTTAAGAAAGTATGTTTCAGCTTAATCAGTTCTGGATATGAATTTCACTTGAAATTTGAATTTATGAAACAAATAATTAAAAGTAGGGAAAGAAATGAAAACTGCTTAATTACATTCAGAAAAATATGTACAAAGGACGAATTGGTGAATGGGTGATTTATTTGTCATCTATTTGTTGGAGGAAAAGACAGACATTCCGTATCGTAAATGGAAGGTAAACGTCCAAGGCCAAGTGCGGACTGTGCCGGACTGCCGGCCGGCGGCCGGTGTGGTGCTGTCATTTGAGAAGAAGAGTTCAAGCTGGTAGGTAGGTGCCATCTACGCTTGCGAGAAGCCTGTATGAAGCCTTTTCTGGAAGGCTACTGTTCTACGAATCAAGGTGTGTGTAATGTGATTTTGGAACCATGAGCTCGATTACTGGTGGCTTCACAATTGGTTTTACTCAAACTTAACATAGAACGTGAAAAATTTATGAACAGCTGGAAATCCAATAACGAAGAAGGCTTCCCATTCTGCAAGCAAAATTGTTGTGTTGCGTAAAATAATTGAGTTACGCAATATACTTGCAATTGGAAAAGTAAAATTGTTTTAAGGATGACCTTAGAGTTTCGTTGCCTCTTGCCACCGCTGTGTTTACAGCAAGCAAAATTAACACTGGTTGTTGTTAACACTGCGGCTGGAAGCGTATCATGCTCACTTCAGTCACCAATAAGTTAAAGTTTTTTTTACTACTTTCGTTTGCTCGACCACAGTGAACTTTATATCATGGTTGATTTACAGATAATTTGCTTCAGGACCTTAAGTAGGCAATAAACTGAATTGCGTCCCTTATAGGAAAAGGAAAGCATTGTCCAAAAACTACCCATATGTTTAAAAATATTTCTGACAGCTTAGTGATGCACAGACAAGAGTAATTGTGAGTAGCTAATTATATTACTGGTTGTATGAGAATATGTTGCTATATAAAGCAACATTTTTGGAGGCTACACAATGCATTAGTTCATTGGGTAGAAAACATGGATGAGAAAGGAACAAATTTTGATCTGTGATGAATGTTTGACTGCTTGAAGTATATAGGTTTGAAGGAGAGTCTACGTAGCAGTTTCATTCTAAACTATCAAGACATTATTGATGCGAAGATGACTCATAAAGAAGTGAAAATGCCCTTTTAAATCATGCTGTCCTGATATATAGTAGAATTTAATGTTTACATATGCTTATGAAAATATATTATTTTGAATATGTATCTGCAATCTGATGTATTGTAGTATTAATATCAAAATTATAATTTTACTCCTTAATATTAAATTTTTCAGATATTCAGATACCTACATTGATACCATGATTGTTTTAAATGTGAATAAAATTTTGTTTTCAAAGAGTGTAGTGAAGTGTTTTCGCTTTTCTACATTATTGAAATGTGTGAAACAATTTAATGTTCACTCTCTGGAAAATGCTAAATGTGTAGCAAGTTTATCTTATCTTCCATATTCATGTAGCAGTCCAGAGCAACTTGCATTACACCCATCAAGCAGACTGACTTCAAAAAGCAATGTTATTTTGTCTGCAGGTGGTTTCCTACCACATGATATATTGTAAGTAATCAAGCAAAGAAGCTGACAATATATAGATTTTTAAGTAATTTTACTTAAATTTGTGCTGATATATATTTTATTAATGCCATACTGAATCATTTAATTAAAATTATACTACACTTTTAAACTTGTGTAATGTGTAGCAAAAGCTTTGTAGAAAATATCTTGGTATTAAACTCTCTTGAATTACAATTGGACTTTTCAATCATTGTAGTTGACATAACTCAGCATATGTGAATAATTACTTAATTTTTATTTTACATAAAACTTTTGGGCTTCTATTCAAATTTAAAAACTGTTGTTTAATTTTAATGAGTATCTCATGCCAGGATGTTAGTGATGTAGTACCTATAATTTTTATCCTTGTGTTCTATATTTGCTGTACTATTAAGTGGATTGTTGTGCAGAGTTGAAGTTAGATTTAAATTTATAAGGTGAAAATAAATAAAAAATCTTATGTTTATAATACATTTTTATGTTTCTGTAAACATGAATACTGAGTGTCAACCACAGCTTTTTTTTGACTAACACTCCACAATTTATTCACATTTTATATTTCATTTATACTATACCTACCTGCAGGATTTTAATTTTAACTAATTTAGGCATTGAAATTGAATGCAATTAGACTGAATAATTTGGCAGTGCCATAATGCAGCTAATCTAGTAAAGTGTTATTGATATCAAAAAGTATTGTTGCCATTGAGGACTTAGTGCAGTTCTAGCTCTATTAGAATAGTACTCAAGGTAGTACTATTTATTATTTGTATGTCTTATCAAAGAGTTTTTTTTATTAAATTCTTACTAGAAAATTTTTAAATTTATCATTAATTACTTGGAAGGAATTTCAATGAATTTTTTATAGTAAATTACTTACATATAATTTTATTCCTAAGCAAAGGATTAAGAGAGGTGTGAAGATTTACACTAGAACTGGAGACCGTGGTACAAGCTCAACATTCACGGGATCACGTCACGCCAAAGACCATGACATCTTTGAAGCACTTGGGACCATTGATGAGTTATCAGCTCAGCTTGGGTAAGTTTACTTCCAATAAAATCATTTATCAATTTCTGTTATTACTGTTCTTTTATAATACAAAGATTCAGACATATGTGCACTATAAAGGTTGAATCTAATCATGTCACTGAGAATCTTCAATATTGTCACTATTATAATTTGTCTTGAGGTATTGTTAACACCTTTTACTTTATTTGAAGCATAGAATAGGTTGCAACATAATCATTACTTCATGCACCATGATACACTTGTGCAGGCTTGAATTTTTTCAGCTGCTGTGTTCACATAAACCTCATTCCTCTAATACTGATGGATACATTAGCACTACATCAATTTCATACAACAAAATATCACTATTCTAGTAGTTATCATCATTCATGTAAAAAATTTCAAATTACACTAGCCAAAATTAGCACTAAATTACTTATTACTAGATCAGGGATTGCAAACTTGTACTATATTCCAGTACAATCCAAGTTACATGCTTTGTTTTGTACATTTAATTTCTTCCATCTCTTCTTGTGCTGTTTCAGTCATACTCTCCTGACTTAGTGCATGCTGTATTTCGTACTCCCAACCCTATTGCTTAATTACTATATTTACATGGAAATAATTTTTAGTATTTATTTTACCTCCTTCTCTTCCTAATAACAATGCCATTTCTGTCCATCAGACTTTGCTCCCTCACTTCCATCCATTGTTATAGAATAGTCCCCTTGCATTTGTTAAAATTCCTCCCTAGATGCTGCTATTAGGTATTTTTCACCCTTAGCACTCTGTGTGCCGTACATTCATCAATATTGTTTTTTTATAGGCTTTACACTCATTGTCTGAGATATTTCCCATCCCTTTATGGTCTTATTCTTCACTTTTTCCATCCAAAATCTCCTTTTATTTTTTGTTTTCCCTAAAAGATTTGTGCACTGCCTGTTTTACTTTCTATTTTTCTCCCAATGGCAGCAGTTTTATCCCTACTACATCTCGCTTGCTCATGTAAGCTTTTGAAACTTGCATTGTTTGTTTTTGTTATTTTTTGTAGATATCACTTTCATATCTATGCTCCAATGTGTATATGAAATAAAAGTAAGGTTTCAAGAACATGTAATGCAAGCATATATCTAACCAATGAACCATAAAAAAAACTATAAATTTTCTAAGCATTGTAAATATACAAGAGACAATTTTTTCTGTACAGGAAATTTGTTTCCATAAATAGCTTCATAGAATGTAAATTCAATTTAGGCTTACATATGTTACGATATCTGTGGCAAATTGTTTTAGAGGTTTTGTACACTCTAGGTAGAACTAATAATAATACGAGTGACATCTACTAAATAAATGTGTGGCTGTAGTTTTTCTTAGAATTGAATAGCATGAAATTGAAAATCTTGAATTGTACTTTTGGGAAACAGTAGAATTTCATTAAGATAGTTTGGTGGATTATGCTGGTTTGTCCTTTTTTTCCCCATTATATGACCAATGTTGATAGACATAAACATCAAGTATGATGAAACGTTCTGCCCCCATTCAGACTGGCACGTGAAATTAGTGAAGAATGCAAGCACAAGTACTGTGAAGAGCTGGAGAGGATTCAGTGCTTGTTGCAGGATGCTGCTACCACAGTTGCTCAAGCACAGCCTCTGCCTGCTGGTGGTCTTTCCCCAGGTCAGTGTCTGATGTTTACCCACTTCTCATTAGAAATTGATGCAGCTTCATTCACTCATTTTTTAATGAAGCTAAATATGAAATGTATTGCAACATTTTTCTTTATACATGCATATAGTGAGATTTACCTAGCTTGAAAATTTCACTCATAAATGAATGAATGTATCGGTTTCAAATAATCAGCTTACTATTGCTTTCAATTGTGATTGGTGTGAAGTATATAGTGCAGTTTCTGAAATTAGTGTGACAAAAGCTTTTGATGTTAATCTTCATGCTTTGGGTATTGATTTCTGAATTTTTAATGTCATTACTAAGGGGATGTTTTATTTTAACTCCTGATATTGATAATTATGCTCATAATAATGATCACTTACTGTTTGTATTTTTCTTCCTGGTGTGAAATTATTGATTTTTAGTTCTTGTTCAATATACATCTAAAATAGATTGCTTAAATTACTAAAGATTTGATAAATGATGATTCAATGTTTGGTGTATGTAGTTACTGAAATTTAATAATTTAATGTGAATATTTCAAAGGGCTGGCATAGATTTCTTGTTTTGATTTTATTTCTTTAATTAAAGTAGATTTCCGTTTTTTTAAATGATTCAGAAGGGTAATTAAACAGCCATCTTCTGAGGTGATTTAAAATGCAAATACGATAAAAATAATTTTCAACTTACGACCTGTTCGATATAACGGGCATGTGTCTTCGATATACGACTACTCGTCCCTATTGTCTATGTTATATACATGATCAAACTAATAGCAGTAAGAGTACATCATGATAAAATTGAAATATGATTGAGCATTACACTTTAGTAAATATTTATGTAGCAAAAGCTTAATGTAATACCCAACCAACTTTCTGAATCTTTTTTCCTAAGTTCGACGTATGATCGTTTGGTCGCAACTGAAGTCATTGGTGTTCGTACAAGCTTATGTTACAGAATTTAGTTGGCTTTTCCTATTCTATCAGTGACTGAGTTGTTATTGTGAGCTCACAAGAGACGATTGTGCAGACTACTTCTCTTAATGTTGCTACCATTACTGCCACTTGAAAAGTTTCAATATTTCCAATTTAAGAACAGTACAAATCTGTAGTTAGTAAAATAGACTAAAATGGAACGTACATTCCAACTCTTCAGTTCATGAGTATGTACGTGAAGTGTCATTGAACTCTGTCTTTATGCGTATAAATTTTCTGCTAACTTTTCTCTTTTGTGTGCCAGCATATGAAAGCAAACAGTTATTACAAAAGACCACCATTGTAAAAGTGTGTCTTGGTGTTTTATGTCTCGCCATCAAGTTGTTCTATTTTGCTTGAAGTTTCGTTTCTTATCGCTTACGATTTTACATTTAATATCACTTAGTTTGACCCCAAGTGTTTCTCATCAGGTACTGTTGGGTTTACAAATGCTGTACTTTAAACAGCAATACATAATGTGAAATTGATTTTCAAGTTTTGCGATTCATGTGAGATTTTTGGAAACCTTTTTGTAATTTTATTGATGGTTGATCTCATGAAGTCTGCAATGCATGACCACTGTAGAAGCCAGTGTGTAGTTTTTCATTTTGAAGACATGAACTCTTGATTACTTGTACAGATGAGATTTCTGAAGACCGCAGTACGCCTCTGCGATCAAGCGGTGTTACTCCAGACCACGTGCAGGAGCTGGAGGCTTGGATAGACAAGTATACGCAGAATTTACCACCACTCACCAACTTCATATTGCCTGTGAGTGAACCAAGTTTTGTGGCAGAGAACGGACCACCGCATCCAATTTCAATATTCTTTAGTTTGTGCTGGTATATAATGTGAAAGAATTTATCTTTTGTGTGCGTTTACTGCATCTCCTCAGTTTCTGACCAGCGGCTTTTTGGGATGATAATTTTTATTTAAGAATATTGTAATTTCTTATGTATATAAATTGCTAACGCAAGTGTGAGCTTGTCTTGAACACAACTAGTTGTTTTATGATTCTGCGAAAATATTGCAGGAAACTTGTTTTATTGGGAGTTACGTCGTTTTACAATAATAGTAGAAAATAAAAACATTTTTGCAGTCTCGTATACTTGAAGTTTTACCTCCTAGTAGTAGTGAAACAAAACCATTTTAGAAATATTGAAGAAAGATGATTTTTGTGTTATAGGAGTCTGATAATCTTATGACATTATGCAGTGGCAGCGTAGTAATGAATTCGGAATGAACTGTTGAAATGCTGTGTAGCATTTTTGGTGGTAGAATATCATGTATCATAAAGATTTAGATGTGTTGAGATACACACTCGCTTGTTATCTCGTAATCAAGAGGGAAGCCCATTATTCTACTATATAATAAATACAAAGTTTGTTGCTTGCTTGATCCGTCTCTCTCTGTCACGCTCTCAAGGATTTAGATAGGATAAAATTTGGTAGGGTATACATGTAGTGTAAGCATTGTTTTGTAGATACCAAAGGCACATCCTTTAATATGGAAACTCCTTCTGAAAGCCGGTGTTCACTGGCAAATCAAACTAAAAAATTCAGTGAAAAACACGTAAATTTTCACGTGTGGGTCTACTAGTGTGAACGTATTTCAGACAGAAGAACTCTTAGTTTCAGTGGTTTCAGGTATCTCTACACATACTACGATAGCCGAATAAACAGATTCAATTGCTCCTGTTCAAAATGATTTTGTGTTTAAAATGAATAGTAATGGTTTAATATTTGTGAAGGGAGGGGGCCGTGCGAGCGCAGGGCTGCATGTCGCCAGGACGGTGTGCCGGAGGGCAGAGCGTCGTGTGGTTGCCCTCATACCTCACTTCGCGCTGGACCACAACGTTGTTAAGTACATCAACAGGTGTGTGTGGTAGTTGCTGTGGGAACTTTCCTTAGAATTTAACATCAGAAGAACGATTGGATCATATATAAAGCTTTTAACGAACGTCAGATGAATTAACGACGGTATGATTTGTAAATGATCCTCATTTTATGCAATGGTATCCATAATACTAGACTTCTTCATGTACTTATCAGTATTTGTGTGAAAACGAAATTTGTGTTTATTTTCAAAAGTTTCAGAATGGAAGCCAATATTGACCAAAATATTGACCGCGTACCAGAGTGATAACGGAATTTGATGCAAAGCGATTGCTAACAGCCGTTAAACGAAAATTCTGTACCAAATGCGCAATCATTTCGGTTGAAGAGTGAAGAATAAGAACAAAATCATTTCCGAAAGATATTCAACGACTTCCAAGAACGGAACTGCGAAAAGAAAGAAAAGGATACTGATGCCGCCGCAAGCTTCTACCGAAGGCGCTCATAAGAATAGATCCAATTTAGGATTTGATAAATAGGACAATAAAATCATAAAAACTCAATGTTCTTAATAGATTTTTTTAGTTTACAGTGGAGAATGATGTGCTTAAATCATGAAAAGGTTTGTAAAGGCCCTGTATGTTTAGTCCTAGGAAGAGCGGTTGCTCGTGGCCTAGTGCAGATTTCTCTGCATCACAGAGGGCTGGTTCATCTATTTTCCCTGTCATCGAATAATTGGAGTTTAAATAACTCATTTAGGTTTAATGTTGCTTTTAAGCCAAAGTAAAAATAGCTGTCTGATAGATTATTTTTTATAAGGAATTATGTTTTTGACCCTGAGTTCTGCGGATCTTTTTGCTTATTGTATGTTTTATATTGAAACCACGAATATAAGGGAGCCAAATCCTTTAAAATTCTTACGCTTTATTTTTTCACCACTTGGATAGAGTGGGTAAAAGATTGTTCAGAAGTAATATACTCTACGTCACAGGCTGAGCGACTACCTCTTCACCATTGCTCGGTACGCAACCATCGCCGACCATTGCAAAGAAGTCATCTACATCAACCCCAACAAGCCAAAGAAACCGGCCATTAGTGCTGAGTCGCAAACGCTTTCGGACGCGTGATGGTCAAATTAAGTGCACGCCCATTGAAAGGAGCTCATAGAAATAGTAAAAACGAACGTAGCAACAATGGACTGTCCCGTATAGTTTAATCTGGTTTGCCTACATCTCAATGTCTGTCTTGATCGATGTACACCCGAGAACAGTACAGGGCTGTTCTTTGGGCGTGTTTTTCAATGTATACTCCATTAAGTAAGCAATAATACCTTTCGTCAATACTTAACTAATTGCTTAGCTGGTCGTTGTTTGAGGTAAACTTGGTAATGCTTTATTATCTGAAATAAAGTACTGTGTGTAGGGTAGAAATTATTTTTGCTTCTTTTAACTTTTAAAGCTTAATTTTCTGTGATATGATAGTTCTTGTACTATTTCGAAATATCTCTGCTAATTTAGAATGCTAGAATAACTTCATAATAATAACGTGACCTCGAGGGCTAACTATCACAACAGCATGAGGTAAGTTCTATTTCTTTTGAGATTTCTTTGTTTTTTCTGTCATCGGAGCTCTATTCTGTCCGAAGTCAAAACAGTAAGATTTGGAAATTTGTCTCGGTAATTTAAACAATTTGAGGGTAAAATCAAGTGAGCAGTTTGGATTAAATTTTTAATTACAGTTCGGTAACTAGTGAAAGTTGTATGAATTTATTGCTATTAGACAAAACTAGATAGGGATGCTTTTTATGCTTAAGGCCTTAAAATAAAAATATTTAACATTCATACTGCCATTGAAAGACAAACGAAATTCGTTATATCAAATGAATTACGTTCCATGAAAGATTGTCGAGTCATGTTAACTTAGCTTCTGGATCCTCAACGTAGAGATGTCATGAGGGCGTTCACAATGACGCAACAGCAACAGAC
>VCRD01006041.1:8176-29984 GCA_006783055.1 Trinorchestia longiramus
ACCACCTCCCACTACTTTCCTACACGACCTCCCATTGCATCCCTACACGACCTCTCACTGCCTCTCTACACGACTTCCCACTGCATCCCTACACGACCTCCCACTGCATCCCTACACGACCTCTCACTACTTTCCTTCCTACACGGCCTCCCTAACCTCCCTACACGACCCTGTCAAATTGAAGTATGAACGTAGCGGTCGGTCAGTTGATGCTCTCTGTACTTATGCTATTAAAGAGAATAAAAAATATTCTGATGGAAAATGGGCCTCGGGCTGCGCTGTGATCTCGAGATGTTTACTCTTCAGTTGTGAAGATAAATGCAGAGTGTACAATAAATAAGTTAAATGCTTATGAAATATTTCATGTAAGCATACAATGGAATACAGGCATGCATCAATTTACGCATAAATTGAATGAACAAACAAAATCGTTGCCTGAGATAATATTGTGAACGTAGTACACATTTTCGTCAGGTATTAAATTTTACTTAAGATTCTTAGTGTAGGTGTTTCTCGTTGTAGTGTACAATGAACTACTAAGTGCACATGATGAATAGAAACCTTGCAAGAGTTCGTATTATAGTATGAAAAGCAGCATGAAACGTTTGAAATGTCATATCAAATAAATTGCATGAAATTACGCGCAAGTAAATTTCGTTTGATTTTTTTTGCAATTACGTAAAAATAAGACACGGTTGCAACAGATTTTTAACCTGTTAAGCGTTATTTACATCATATGATGTTTGTACGAGTTGTATTCTACTGGCAATTTTCAACATATGATGTAGATGTGCGACGGTACCACAGCGCCGTTAACATCATATGATGTTATAATGTTTATTAGTTCAATTAGTGTTGTTATTATTGTCATATTACAATTGTATTTTGGCTATAGTATTATTATTGTCGGGTAAGCGGTGACCGTTAACAGGTTAAATACTGATAACGTACACACTCAAATGTAATCATTTAGGTCATGTTCGAAGTGTGCATCAATGGTACATAAATTCCTTTGAGAAACATAAATTTGGGTGCATTTTGTCGTTCAGTTGTTTTGCCTTTAACACGTCGGGGTACAGGATGCGGCAACATAAATTCCTTTTTTCAAAGCAAAATGCTTTGCAAAAAGGATGTTATGATGCCGCACCTTGTATAATCGGAGCTGAACTGCTCCAAAATTTCACCTGCTGTTCCCAACAAAAAAAGTGAAATGCTTTATGTTATGGCTATTAATTAAATATTGGGATGACTGTCAGCGCTACATCTCTGTTGTAATGAGAAATTACTGTGGTTTCTCAAAACTTACAAGAGAAAAGAAGTGTATTTAATATTAAGTATTTAATAGCAAGTCTACATAAACCTAAAATATTGGAGTTATTCACGAGCAATTTTGATTTGCTGATAAAATATGTTCGCTGTAGTAAACGATTAGATAATAGCAGCCCAACGCGCAATAAAAATTGCATGCGTTTTAAAGAGAACATACTGAATTCTGCACACGACTCAGTTCACTGTTAGCTCTTGATTGTAGTTTGTGTTTATAGGATTGTAAGAGATGAAGTCTATTTTTCATACTGTGGCCATTTCTCATACGGAGTTGTTTTTCTCATTCCTATTAGAGTTAGTTTGCCAATTTTCTTGGCTTTAGAAATTTTGCTCATCGTTTTTCTTTTTATATTCCTAATTTTGCAAACTTCCTTTTTATCATCAGCAATGCCTACAAACGTCATGGATGTATGATATATTGTACATGGGTTCTTATCCCCTTCATAGAATTAAAATAACTGCATAAATACACAACGACAGTAAGTTTAGCTTTCCGTGATATTTAGAGTCTCATATAGGCAATGGAATGTATTAACCGTCGTGTGGTGTTCATATTGTTGTTGCTTAGCCAGTGTTTGTGGGTCTGGTGGACCCGTTGCATTTTGTACTTTTCAATGCCTCACAATCAAACACCTTTATGTTAGAAAACATAAAGGTGTACGCAAAAAACACAAAGGTGTACAAAACAAAGGTAATACTCAACAGATGTTTACTTCATCCCAATTACAAGCAGTAGTTACAAGCACTCCACACAAGGGTTAAGATGTGATTTATAAAATTAATTTCAATGGTCAGAATTTTGAAATTAATTGCCTAGCTCAGCGTCAAATGGTTCTGTCGCAGCCTTATTGAATTTTTTTTTCCATATAATGGGTTTGCCGATTTGAAATATCTTTTTTACATAAAGTGAAGTTGCGTGTCAACACGACAAAGTAGAATTTTCGGTCTCCCCAGAATTGCATAATTGAAAAGAAAAAAGAAAACACGAAATTTGTTTCCCATTATTTCATGTATTATGATAACTCTTCATTGACTCAGATATGTATTTATATTATCCCATTATCATGGCTGCCTAAACTGAGACTCTAACCCGTTTTAGTCTAATAAACACCTAGAAAATATCACCAGCAAATCAACCGCTACGATCAATGACCAGTACGCATGTTTACCCTGTTCTGGCTGCCAACTAATCCACTTACAAGCTTCACTAAGCTCACTTCGATACGATGTATCAAATCCTCAATACAACCGAGCATGCGAATGTCCTGAACAGATTTGTACGCCAGCTGGAAGGAATCGAACCTCAGCCCATGGTGGGGGCAAGAGCGAGCAGGCAGAGACCGCGTCGCACTTCCCGCGTCCGTCTCGTTTTCTTTCATTTTGCACGACCGCCTCAGGCAACAGACTTGACTGCTAGCTGGCGCGCGTGCCCTTGACGGGGGTGACCTCAGCAGGCACCAACCACCGCAGTCTCTCCTCTCTCTCTCGCAAGTCTTCGCTCACTTGCCGCGCTTCGTCCAACACTCGCACACCATCGTCTGTTCATTTCCGATTTTTTGCAGTCTGCTCAAGTTTTGATTGCTTGGCCTTTTTGATAATCGCTTAACATCCGATCGTTTTTTCTCCGATGCATACCCCACATTGCGATCTTCTTTTTTCCTTAATAGGCCGTTAATATATAACATTCTTATTTCTTTGATTAGCATGCGCCCTCACCTTGCTGTGCAGTCTTAGTGAAACAGATTTCCTTATCAAGTTGTGTTGATTTTCGTTTTTTGTGTTCGAATATGACGATAAACAACAGAAATCCTGCTTGCAAGTATGACTTCACAACTAAAACGAACCATGGGCATCAAACTCTTTCCGAAAGTGTATTTGATTATTAGTTGTATTTTCACTCGTTTATCCTGACATATTAAATTGCATGGTGCCTACAGCATAACGATAGATAACTGAAAGAGATCAACAGTTTTTTTCAAGTTGGAGCTACGAAATCATGGAATCAGGGGGTTCTCTACTCTAGAAAATAAAATTCCGTTTTTTTCTAGTACGTTCTTCTCTGATTTGATTTCTAAACCCACATTTGTTCCGTTTGTTAACGCTACATCAATATTACTGACCCTCAACTCATTTATACGCCGAAATGTTCACTCTTTTTCGGCGTGTTTTTCTTAAGCTTCACGTTTCAACGTGAATGTGACCTACACTATCGCAGTGTAGTGCACCAAGTCTTTCAGATTGGTTCGTTCATTTAATCTTCATTCACACGAGTTAAAGCTCCACGAAAGCTTGGCTATATTTCTTTCGATGCGTCACCTCTATTCCCAAACCGGCTTTAATCCATGCAACAAAGTTTAATACTAGAATTTTACTTTGATCTCGCGCGCTGCCTTCCTTTGAAGAAACCAACCACCGAGTAAATAAAGATACGAATTGAATGTTTTGTTTTAGTTAAATTCAACTTCACACGTTGTTTTCTATAGCCCTAAATAATTTGTGGATTTTTGCTGCATTAAGACGTACAAATTAATTCTATGAACACATCGTTGTTGTCAAATAGTTCTATTCAGACTCACTAATAATTTTGTGCTCCTGTTCCTGCTATACGAGTTAACGAACAACACTAAAGATGTTGGAGTTACCGGTGTTAGTAGACGAAAAAAATTCACATCGTACTTTACTGATAAATTCTGGCTGAATTTACGACACAAGGAATATAGTGAATTTCCGTCAGGCTCGGCTTCTACATTGTCAGGTTTCCTGAGTATGATAAATTAAGCATGATTTGAGGCAATTTCTTAACAGTTGCTTTACATTTAAATAAAATTAGGACAGTGAAAAAAGTTATTTGAGAAGCTGAATCAATTTCCTTAGACTCTGAACTAAATCGACTGTTAATACATCCAGTTTAACTTTGTTGCTCAATTAACTAACGTTGATTTCCATGGAGTATTTTAATGAAAATGTGTGAAAATCTACGCCAAATTAAATGTTCATTACACTTTGAAGCTCAGCTGCGCACTGTTCTTTGCCGCAATGTCGAAATTGATTTTTACTTCGCATTTTATAAAAAAAATTTCAGGCCGCAACAGCGGATAAAATCATTGAACTTAGTTGATAATGATGTAAAGCTTGTATTGAACCCTGCATGTAAAACCAGAGTGTCTATCTCAACTATAGGAAGTTTCCGAAGTAGAAAATAATCTCTTGTTAGTAGTTCACATTACCGTTGTACTGTCCATTCCAACGAGTATGTGTGCATCATGAAAGCAGGTCATAGACGCATTCTTATATGTAAAGTGATGCCGAGAGACCTGTCAGGTTTGTCAGGTTTGCTTGTCAGTTTTGTCAGGTTTGCTGTCAAGTTTTTCAGGTTTGCCTGTCTGGTTTTTCAGGTTTGCCTGTCTGATTTGTCAGGTTTGCCTGTCTTTGTCAGGTTTGCCTGTCTTTGTCAGGTTTGCCTGTCGAGTTTGTCAGGTTTACCTGTCAGTTTAGTCAGGCTTGCCAGGTTTGTCAGATTTGCATGTACAAAGTTTTGAAAGCAGATCCACTACTGTTTTTAGAACTAGGTTTTAGCTCTTCGTTGATATCGTTATGAAGATATTTTTTCAGTGGAAGTGGTGTCAATAAATCAAAGTAATAATTTGCCATGAATTTTCATGTAAACATTTTGTGTGGCGTTGAAATTTTTTAGATTATTCATGCCTAATGTGTCCCTATGCAATGAGACATAGAGTGCGTGAAATAATTGGTTGTTGGGGTATAGAGTGCATGAAGTAATGCTTCACTATGCAATGGTATATAGAGTGCGTGAAATAATGCGTCGCTATGCAATGGTATATAGAGTGCATGAAGTAATCTTGATAGTCAAGCGAGTTCTGAAGCCATAGAACCACTACAAATCATTCATTTTCTGTGATCCTCATGCTCCATTGAAAACGATTCTGAAGCCTTGTGTGACTAACGGAACTTGTGATCTCATACGAACTCAGTGTGAATGACGAAGCCGGTATGTGCTTTGCTTTCTCTAGTTTTCATATTTGACTGTTCTGTAGAAACAGTAATACAACCTCTGGTGAAGCTAGTGTAGTGCTGCATATACACATCTAGACTATCCAACATTTCAGTGGTTGCTTTTTATGTTAACAAATTTTTCATCTGTGTCATGGGATTTGAGGTGAGCAGGGATAGGGTATGTGACGTCAAGTTTGGGAAATAAATATTGAAAAAATCTGGAAATATGAGGTGGACTTGCAGTAACCAGATATGCAAGTGTCATAGTAATCGAGTGCCCTTTTTTATTTTATATCCTGGGGTAGAGATTTGCCTCAAGATTTTTTGTAAATTGCATGTTTTGAAAACTTGGCAAACGGAAAAATTGACCAATATTCAATAGCATATATTCCTTAGCTGCTTTGTCTGGCTTAAATTTCCGTCTTGAACTCCATTCCTCTCCTCTACCGTGTGATTTTCGTATGCATGAAAAAGTTGCTGGTGTTAATTTCTTGGTCATAAAATTAATGATTTCAATATCACCGAAAAATTTAATAGGAAACCTCAGATCTGTTACCGGTGAACTTAGGTTACTATTAAAAGTCAACAATCTTTTCAGTCGAGTAGAGCTCAAGGTTTTTTTTGTTCTATGGAGTCTTATTGAGTGTATTGCAGCTTGTTGGGTAGAAATTCAGAGATATGTGTACATGTCAGAGTTAATTTGGTGGTAGCTAATTACGAATAGGAAAATTGTACAAATTTTTGGAGTTTGGAAAAAGCTAAACTAAAACTGAATTGGCGAACGAGTTAAGTTAATTATTCGGAACGTTTTTCGAAGTAAGGGTAGTTTACACCCTGTACAATAACCCATGAATAAAGACTACTCATTCAAATAATTGTGTTGGGACGGCTCGTTTCTATCGCCTTATTCTATCTTTTTCTGTTGCAGACTTGTCGCCCATTAGCATCAGTGTCCAGGCATAGCATTGTTTGTCTAGTTTATAGGGTCCAGACAGCCGTCGACTAATAAGGAATAGTAACGCAGAGAGAGTTATCTTCCTTGTCTACGTTTGACATTAGCATCTTAGAGCAGGCCTTCAAGGTTAAACACTTTGTGCACGAATTCGTACCTTAGATGAAAAATGCATAGAAATCTCTTGCAAAGAAGTTAATATAGAGTTTTAAGCCTTATAATATTTTTATGTATTTGCTCTATAATAACTGAATGAGAGTGTAAATCGAGCTGGTACGTTCTTCTTACACGGGCTCAGTACTCCGGTTGCTAGGGCAGCCATGAAGGAGGGGAGGGAGGGAGATCAGAGGGAGGGGAAGGGAGGTGTTCTGGCGCCGGTTAGATGCTCGGCAAATAGAAGCTCAGGCTGGCACTTTGCTACGAACTGTGATGCTCTGCGCAATACGTGCGCAGTGCTGTGCTCATTTGTGCTGTGATTCATCTCTTTTCTTTGCTAGTTCTATTTTAAGATAGTGTAGTCGTTTGGCTGTGTAGTTTGGTCACTTGCTGTGGATGTGATTAGTTTGTTGTGCGTGTCAAGGATTTTTGCACATACTATACCTAATGCCAAGTTTGATTCTTATACATTTTAAAATGTTCAGTAGTTGTATAATTTTTCTTCATTCAATAACTATTCATTCATTGGTTTGTTAAATAAATCAGTATTGTGTGAAACCTCCTCATGCTATAACTATTTCAATAAAATATTCTATAACGTACTGCATCATTCAAGTTTATATGAATCAATCAGTCGATCTGAAGAAGGTATGTGAAGCCAAAAGTTACTTGTCAATGCATAAATTATTTTCTCTTTCTTTAAACATAGACCAGCGCATTCTTGACAAAAAATGGATTTTTTACGTGATTGGGGTTACTGGATTTCATCAATAGTTCTGTGAGTATATTCCTCCGCTTATCTAAAGCATACGTTAATTATCTTATCTACTTTGTTTGATTTTCGTCTTTTCGCCGTTGCGGTCATTTAAATGTCCACAGCTGATCCCAAGGTCATTGAAGGTCGCTGGGGCATGCCGGTTACGCGCGCTTGACGCTTGTACAACTGTGTCGAGCGTCTTTAATAGTGCGGGATGAATGAATGAGTAGGATTAAAGGGCCGTGGTATGTCTTGATTCATGCTGTCGTGCACGCAGCTTCTGAATTTATTCGTTGAGCCTGTGTCATGGGTGGAGGTTTTATTTTGTTTTCTTTAAGCAGTTATTTTTAAACAAACGGTGAAATTGTTTTTACTGAATTAAAATAAACTTTTATCCATATGAAGCGGTCATTTCTGCGGCGGAGAAACGAAATAAGTTTACCATGATCATAACCTCTGTGTTTAAAAGGCTGTATTTGTGTGATTTATTGGGTTTGGTGCTAAGATTACTGATAATTTCTATATTTAGAGACTGTGAAGCATAATTTGCCGAAGAATTTAGTTTGATTCACATAATGATTCTCAAATTTAGTGAAAGTAACTTTATTGATTAAAAATGATGCATGAAAACAAATGATGCCAATTTTGTTTGTTAAATCATATGATATATAAAAATTCAGTGAAACATCAAACATTCATTGTGTTTACACTGTGATGTATGATAATAGACCTTATCCATAGTTGCCCTTATCCAAAAAATTGCCTAAGAGAAGGTACTTGTTTTTAAATTGCTCCAAGTACCTTCTCTTTGGCAATTTTTTAAGAGTTTTTCAAAATTTTGTTATTTATCTTCATATTTATATCACCCATAACTAATAAAGCTAATTTTACTGTTAAGTTTGTATAGGATTACTCATAGTAAGTATTCTTAAATTTACTTCTATTTTACATAAATAAATTGTACTGTTTAAAAAATTGCATTGTCAGAAACATGTCTTGTTAACCAATTAATGCTAGTGTGCAAATCTATTTGCCACATCAAAAATGCTATATAATTTGAATACTGTGGAGGTAGTTATTAGAAATGGAATGTCATGACAAGACAAGTACTGAACTTGTTCTGAATAAGCTACAGTGTCTTACTGTTTATTTTCTATATTGTACTAAAATTATGCAACATTTTTGGATTGTCAAACTGACATTCTTACTGGCATTAGTTGGTTAAGAAATTTTGTCTCTTTTCTACAGGCTGATGGTTGATCTATGTTGAAGTTGTCACCAGTATATGCAAAGTACCAATGGTTTTGTACACACACATTGCAATAGTAGCTGCTGCTCGTGCCCAACTTATGTCAAGGCAATGAAAACTCAGGTGAAATTTATTGTTTTTTGTGTTGCATTTCTCGAAGT
Organism: Trinorchestia longiramus; assembly: GCA_006783055.1. NCBI lineage: Eukaryota > Metazoa > Arthropoda > Malacostraca > Amphipoda > Talitridae > Trinorchestia > Trinorchestia longiramus. The sequence continues at coordinate 16,792 of VCRD01006041.1, forward strand.
TTTGCCTTGCATCTGGTTTTAAAACTTGCAAGCAAATTTTTTAATGACATTAATGATGCTACCACTAATTTTTAAAGGGTAATCTTGATATTTTTATTTCATTTTTTGCTGACTGGTTTGACACATTTGATGCTTCAAAGCAAACTTTTGGAAAACATTCTAGTTTAAAGGCATTTTGTTAGTGCTCTTTTAATTGTAGTCATAACCTTAATAAGTTGACTAATTAAAGTTTTTTGTTGAGTAAAAGGTTCTTAACAAAAGTATCCTAATGCTTCTCTCACATATGTTTAGAAAATCTATAAAGAAAGAAACAAATGTAGAGAATTTTTTAGTATTTCAAATGAATTGGTCATTTTGGTTGGAGTTTTGTTGCCTTGAGATGTAAAATCTGTATTTAGAAACTGATATTAGTATTCTTTTCTGGTGTATAAATGTGCCCATAGAATGAAAGTGAATTATCAAAGTAGCTCTTATTATAGTGCAATACAGATGTCTATTAGACCTACTGGAAAAAAGTTAATTAAAAACACCCATATGTGATAAAAATTATTGCATTTTATTGATCTGTTTTACCTGGAATCAGTTCTTGATCACATTTAATATTTTTCACAAATTTATATTAATATTTTGGCAAGAGCTTGCCAACAAGCTGAGAAAAACTGTGGCATCATTAGAATTGGTTTATCCTTTGTGTATATATATGTGAAAATTTGCTTCAAAAAATGTCCCAAATAGATTGTCTTTGTGTCACAATTTTTGATAGCTATTCAAAATACTTATGGTTCAATTTTGATGTTTTGAATTTATTGATTTCCCATGGATACATGGCCACTCATTTACATATCCTCTGTTACATGCGACTGCATGTTATTCCCCTCATTATTATATCCATAAGTACCTTTTTGAATATAACTTTTTTGAAGGAGTTAGTTGTGTACAATTGTACTGTAGCATAACAATTCTTACATTTCTTGTTCTGCTTCTAGTTGTAGAACATGCTTATGATGCATTTTCTGTCATTTTATTTACCATTTAAATTGTCTTATCTGTTGTTTGATAAAAGCATCCATCAAAAAGCTAGAAAGATGATAGCTTATCTTGCAGGAAATCTGACTGAGCTGTCAGTTTTGTAATTATTGAAAGAAAAATATGCTCAATGTCTGTGCACTTGTTTATCATACTGATGAAGAATATTAAAAATAAGGGAAAGGATTAATTTCCCAGAACATTTTTAATGGCTTGAATTAACTGACAAATACATTTGAGTTTCAAAATATTTTAGAAATGAAAATGCAAAACTTTTGATTCTTTTTTGGTAAATGATTTTATTGGTAAACCTTCTCATTTAAGTATATTTGAGTTGAAGTGCTGATATGATTTCACATTTAGCTAATGAAGGATGCAAGGATCGTGATCTGTTTCCAATACTCATTGGGCAATTACATTAATCTGTCTCTAATTAATGTTTCTTACTATCCCTTTTTAATGTATTATATAAATTTTATGTTTCCATCACTTCAATGGTTCTGGTAAATGTGATTTCAGTTCATGTAGTTATATTGTCATTTTTTTCTTGAATTTTAGTGAATGTATTGTTGCTCACTAAAGTCTTACTTGTTTTTATTGATCTCTTAAATGAACATTAATGATAGAAAAAATACTGGTAGCAGTTCTTGTTGACATGCCTCTTTGAGGTCCTCTGCTCTATTTTATCAGTTTTTGCAAGTGAATCATCAATTTAAAACTAGCCTACAATTTCTCTTTATCTTTCTCTTAAGATAATGGTAAAATTTCATGTCAGTAGCTTCTTTGATAAATACCTTCGATGCTGCAACATGCAATCAAACTCATCTAGTATTTTGGCTTTTTAAAGCTGACATTATTAGTTTTTGAAAGAACATTAAGGTGAAAACACATTGAATTTTGTCTAGCTTCTACTTCCTGATTGGTTGTCTTCTGGTTGCTCTGGACTAACATGGGATGAACGTATTAGGTAACTACCCAGTATAGTATACCAAATCTTGCTGATGAAGTCAACAAGCACATTCACAGCTGCCAGGGAGCTCATTGTATGGTTCCTCAAAAGTAAGAACCATGTTGCTTGCAAAATTCTACCTGTTAATACATTCATGCACTTAATTTAATTTTTGTTAATTTTCTAAAGCCTCTTGTATAATTTTTCTATTCACAATTTGGCTTTGATTGAACAAATCTGAATTAGAATCATGAATTTCAATCATGCAAAGTTTCCTGTAGTAGATTTTCTTCCAAATATTTCATTTAATAAAATTAAACCTATTCTTTGATACATCATTGAAATTAACAGGAATTTACTAATTTATTACTAGCTATGTGCTTGTTATTTAGCATCATAATGCATGTTGGTTCAATAACCACACATTTTCATTTAATTTTCTCAGAGCAATTGTAAATTTTAATGGGTTTTTGGCTTGTTTTCTATATTGCTTAATAATTTTGCCCCTGGTATATCATCTTAATGGCTGGACCCATGTTCCTAGTACCTTAAAGATGCTCTAGTGCTGTTTCTTATGGTTATATATTTAGAATATGTATTTTAATTGAATTTAGTTGAGTTGTTATACCCAGAATTTCAGTTTCATTTTGTTTAAAAGTTAATCTTTATCATTTTAATTACTATAGCTTTTATCTGTCACTCTGCTTAGGGACAACTTCATTTGCTATTTCAAAATTCATTTGAAAATCTTCACATTATTTTGAAAATGGAATTCAATGCAATTAATACCCATTTGAGTATCTTCATGCCACATCTTATTGCAAGTTGGAGGCTGGCAACAAAAGCAAAGGAAATGCTCATTAATACTATTAATATTCTAATTTTTGCAGGAGAGTTGCCTCATGGTTTGGGCTGAGAGTAGCTGCCAATGAAATTGATGAATTGGATTCAGCAACATCTAATGGTGACAAAGCTTCAGTTAAAAAATGCTCAGCAAATTCTGCCAGCAACACTGGTCTGAGCTACAAAAGCAGTACTCCAAAAAATACAGAGAGTACTGATTCTGATTTCAGTGACTCAAGTAGTGCTTTTGAAGAACCTACTTCTGAGAATCAAATTACAACTGAATATCTTCAAGATCAAATAACACCTCCACCACAACAAAAAGATTCTTGCAATCACACTAGGAGCAACTCGGCAACTTCGATCTCATCGAGAAAAAGCACAGAAATAAACGACAATCCCGACGGCAGGCTACTCTTTCGAAAAGCTTCAAATTGCCACGAAACTGCTTCCAAGGCCTGTAGTGCTAGTGGGTCCCTACATGAGGCACTCCCTTCTCCTGTACTCGCTAGCCTCTCTAGTTCAGAGGCACAGTCCACCTCTAGCAGCAGTTCAAGTGTGCAAGAAACCAATCAAATCTCCAGCACTAATTTAGAGGTTCAACACACTGAAAGTTCTACAGGAGCCTCTTCAACTTCCATAAATAATCTAGAGGAAAACTGTTACCAATCTTCTTCTTCTTCACGTACTTCTGAACTGCCATCATCAACAATGGTTTGTGTACCTCATTTTTTATGAAATTATTAGCTTCCTGAGCCGTTAGATTCAATGAAATTGTTCCAGTATCACCAAGTATGTAAAAATTAATTTTATTTAAGTTTATCAGTTGTCATGTTCATTTAGTATTCATGAAAATGATTACCTCAACAGAATTTATCCTATTTCGTATTGTGCGGTGAGAAGGTAATTAAATAATTTCCTTACTCTCAGACTTTCAGTATCGAGTAAATTGTTAAAGGACAAACTATTCTAGAAATTCGGTTGCTTCTGCTTTAGAAAAAGTTTTTAGAATTATAACTTTTCATATCACTAAATAAATTATGTCTTCAAATTGCTAAATCTTGTGTGTGTGTGTGTGTGTGTGTTTTCATTAAATTGTATTTGTTTTTTAGGGCTCAACAGCACCAAGAAGCCCTTCCTCCCAGCAGGTGCGGGTACTCACTCTTGAAGTGAAGCAGAACCTCGAGTCAAAACTCTTCCGTCTCCAGAAGGGTGAGGAAAAGTGGTAACTGCTGGTCAAATGCACATCAGCAGGCAGCTTCTGAAATTTATTGTTCTGAATAAACACAGAGTTTACTTTATCTCAAATTTCTATTGCAAGCTGTATATGTACATTGATACATTGCGGGAGGTAAATTTTAACTTTTTTCATTGTACTTATTCCAGGTATTCTTGTTTTATTGGCTAAAATTTTAAAATACAAATATTTTATTCCTCTTACACTTGAAACTTTCTCTAGAAGCACAGTGAATTGAATTTCAAGCACAGTGTAGCCTTTTTTGTTTACATTGTATTTACTTTTAAAATACATTTGCAAATGTATGCATTGCCTGTGTCATGATTTCTGACTTAATGTACACACTTTTTGTCTGTTCCTAATGTGTTTGTTTCTCATGCTTTAGTTGTGTGTCATCTTAATTATTAAGAGTGTGTGCTGTTGGAGTTTTCTTTACCTTCAAGCATAAATTCCCTAATTACTTGCTACATAAGTTATGTTGTTTGAAGATTTATTGCTACTTGGGTATCATCAATAGCTTGGTATTCTTTTTTTTAATTACCTTCAAATAAAGTGATAAATTCTTACTTTTTCACATTTCTTTACAGTTGAGTGTCTCATAAACATAAGCTGACACCCTACTGCAGGAGCCACAGAGTGCCATAAATCTCACCAGTTCTCATACCATGTTTGTGCCAGGCTGGGTGGTGCAGTTCCGCCAGGGAGCATCACTCTTTGGCCAGGCTGTTGCACTGTACACAAACTGCCCAGCATCTCCGGCTGAGCCCTTCAAGAGGGAATCTTATCGTCCCCTAGCATGGCTTAGCGACTCTGGCTCTGCCTCAGATGACACTGCTTTCTGTTGTCAACTTTCACTTACCACTGCTGGCTCATTTAGATATTATTTCACTGTTGAGGGCAGGTAAGCCTTTGCTTCTTTATTTTGCATGATGTAATGAACATTTAAGGTAGTATTTTAAGTGCTGGGAGTGAGTAGTAAACTCTATTATTTTGCGCACCCTAAACAGATTGTTTATTTTTTGTTTCAAAAGCTCAGTGCCACAGCAAATGCTTCAATTTCTTTGGTGTGAGTAGTAATGAATAGCTGGATACAGAGTGTGTATTAAAGCATCAAGTTATGTAAATACAGCTTAAAATTGCTAATTATTGGTTATGCGACAATAATTGTTTGTGGTGGACTGCAAGGTTTAAATATGTATTCTGTTGACAGCTCCGAGAATGGGGGTTCAGGGTACCTACTTGTAGACCCCACCCTCACAGTGGGGGATGATAAGACCCCAGTAGCCCTGGACTGTGTGCAGTGCCAGACGGTGCTCTCGAAGAACCTCGGACCCTTCCCAGAATGGCGTGACCGACTCAGGGTTGCTAAAGAGAGTGGCTACAATATGGTTCACTTCACCCCAATACAGGTGTGTGCTAGGCATGGTTTATTTCACAGTAAAAATGTGTCTTAATACACCCTTAAATATTGATCATCTTAAAGCCAGCCAGTACCTGTTCATTCAGATATCTGAAGGTAGGTCCAGATGTTTTTCTTAATGGGTGAGTAGCCCCATACTTCTAGTTAATAACATATAAAGAAAACAAATTAAATCTTTGTGTATGTATATATATATATCTAAGATGCACTAGTTCATACCAATGTACTTCAATCACTTGTTATACTTTTGTACACCAACAGTGTCTTTAGTGCAGACGCTTGGTGGGTCAATTACATGGAATAATGTTGCACAATAAGTGTCTTGATTGCAGACGCTGGGTAAGTCCAACTCTGCGTACAGCTTGGCAGATCAGCACGATGTGAACGTCACCTTCCACACCAGCGACCATCGCTGTTCCCTGCAGGACATCCAAGCCCTTGTTGCCGAAATGAATTCTAAGTGGAGGGTGAGTGAGGGGCTTTTGTAGGCGTGGGTGTGTATTAGCCTGTATGATGCATTACTTTCGAAAGTTATCGATAGTTTATTTGAAAATAATGGGTTTTTATTTTCATTCATGAGTTTCTGATTCGTGGGCTAACATGTGCTGTGAAGTGTTAGTGTAGGAAACGTATAGTATTTAGTAACCCAGATTTAAAAGCATGATGTATAATTCGAAAAAAATAATTCTTTAATGAATCTCAAACTGTGAGCATCTTCTGAGTTGAAATATTTAAGTGGTTTTTGTTGAAGGGCTTAAATCTGCTATACAATTTTGTATTACCTGTTGTATGCTGCTTCTTTTGTGACTGCAGCAGGAACGAGGGTGATAAAATTCGAGCTTAGATTTATGCTTATCAAACGTCAATTAAGATTTTATGCGTCATGGGTGGGGTTGTTTACATAGCCTAACTCATGTGCTTAACTGCTTTCTGCAAAGTAGTAAGAAAGCGAATAGTGAGGGATCTGGGGTAATTCCTGCTGCTCTATAAACGTAGTGTATTCATAATGGTATACAATTACATTGGTTATACGTTCCAAGTGAAGGTAAAGTGCCTGTGTGTAATTATTTTCTTGTGTGTTATATTCTCTCTGCATTGTTAAGTATTTCTGGCTAAACTTTTCTGTTTTATTTCTACTTGCCATTTCTTCTTGCCATTTCTTCATTTACATTTTTAAGAAATAACTTAATATTCTGAATGCAAACAATATGTTCCATGGATGTTACTTATTTATGCGAGACGATTTAATAGGTAACTTCAGAATCTGTCATGAAGGATTGATGAAAGAAAAGATTTCTCCTAGAAGCAAAATGCCGTCAAATAGCGCTTTTGATGTACTATAAATCTGTGTTCTTTAGGATACTAACTTGATAAAGCTAAAACACTGATTTCATTGCTGTTCAGGTAATGTCGTTGACAGACATAGTGCTGAACCACACAGCCAACGAGTCTCCCTGGCTGGAGGATCATCCTGACGCAGTGTACAATGTCATCAACTCGCCCCACCTCCGACCTGCATATCTGATAGACCGTGCCCTCTACTACTGCAGTCAGGACGTTGCTAGCGGCAGGCTTGCTCAGTGGAACATGCCTCCAAACATCTCCACTGAGGAGCACCTAGCGGCTCTCTCCGACCATATTTTCAACCTGGTGCTAATCCCGCTACACTTGGAGGAGTTTTTCATCGTTGATACGGATGCGGCTGTTGCTGATTTCAGAAAAATGGCTGCTGTTAAACCCTCCGCGGCTACTGCTAGTGAAGGAAAGTTAGCGATAATTCAAGATCAGCAGTATCGGCGAAAGAAAAATACCATTGACTTTGGTCTTGCGTTGAAGCTGTACAATGTTGCTCATCCCGGTTGCAAGGAGGACGAACGTTTGGAGTTGTGCTGCGGTGCTCTGCGCTCTGCCATAGACCAGCTCAACGAGGATGCGACCAAAGAAGTTACGGGTCACTTACACGCGGCCGTAGCGGGTACCCTTGGTACTGTCAAGTACGAACGGCTGCAGTCTGACGGTCCGAAAATTCCGGCCGTTACTGCCAAACATCCTCTTGTACCGCCTTATTTCACCCATCGGGGCCCCGACGCTGACATCGCTTCCGACGAGGTTCTCATGAACTCTCCTGATGGCCGTTTCCTCATGGCGCACAATGGTTGGGTCATGAACCACGATCCTCTAAAGAACTTTGCTGAACCAGGGTCATTGGTGTACTTGCGGCGCGAGTTGGTCGCTTGGGGTGACAGTGTAAAATTGAGGTACGGTTACAAGCCCTCGGACAGTCCCTTCTTGTGGGACCACATGAGACGCTATTGCGAGTATACTGCCCGCATCTTCGGCGGCATCCGCCTCGACAACTGTCACAGCACGCCCATACATGTCGCCGAGTACTTGCTAGATGCAGCCCGTGCCGTAAGACCAGAGCTTTATGTCATTGCTGAACTTTTTACCAATTCTGACCACACTGATAACGTCTTCGTTAACAGACTGGGCATCAATTCGCTGATCAGAGAAGCCATGTCTGCCCCTAACTCCCACGAAGAAGGGCGTTTGGTGTACCGGTATGGTGGGGAGCCTGTGGGAGCTTTTTTACTGCCTTCTGTGCGCTCTCTTGTTCCTTCCATCGCTCACGCTATCTTCCTAGATTTGACGCATGACAACAAGTCTCCTGTCGAGGTCCGGACAGCTTTCGACATGCTGCCCTCTACTGCGCTCGTGTCTATGGCTTGTTGCGCCAGTGGCAGCAACCGCGGCTACGACGAGCTTGTGCCTCACCACATCCACGTGGTGAACGAAAAGAGACTTTATGGCAAGTGGAGCAGTGACAAGCCTACCGTAGGAACCGTGACTGCCAGCACGGGCATCATCGCCGCCAAGCGTCTTTTGAACAACCTGCACTTCAGTCTCGGGCGTGACGGTTTCTCTCAGGTGTTCGTGGATCAAGTCACAACAGATGTAGTGACGGTGACACGTCACAACCCTGTCTCCCACGAGTCTGTTGTACTTGTTGCGTACACCTCATTCTCCCCTCCAGCTGCGATTGGAACTCCTTATGTTCGGCCTCTCAAGGTTCAAGGTGCTCTCAAAGAAATCATTTTTGAGATGGAGCAACGACCTGCCAACGAGGGTGACGACGCCAAGGCTTGTCCAGGCTCTTTCGCTCAAGACACTTCCTTCATCAATGGCTTGAACGGAATCGTGGTGGACGTAAGGGAAAATCCTGGCATTTCAGAGGCTCGGTTGGTCAGTCTCTGCCAACAGTCAGACCCTGACACTGTTGAGCTTCAGTACACTGAGAACTTCAGACCAGGCTCGGTGGTGGCTTTCAGGTTCGCGCTGTTGCCCAAAGCTCAGGCTGCCGTCACCAAGGTCCGAGCAACCCTAAGCAAGTTTGTGTACCTGCCTCGCCAGTTCACCATCACCGTAGAGGACGAGGTGCTATCTGCTGCTCTCAAGTCTCTGGATCTTGTGTCTCTGAATCACTGCCTCTACCACTGTCAACAGGAGGAGGAAGATCTCGGCAAAGGAGGTGGGGTCTACGACGTACCTGGATGGCGGGCTTTAGTCTACGCGGGAGTACAAGGTAGGTTAAACAACATAGGTGGAGCTTCTGAGCATTCTAATAGCATTAATGATCTGACATGCTAAACTATCACTCATGTATGTGTGCAGTGCTACAACTGTATAAAGTTTGCGTATAAGTACACACTTCTGGCCTTGTAGCCTTAATTCAGATTGGAAACACAAATGAAGGCACGTTTTCCAAGTCGTGCAATATTTTGTGAAAATTAACTCTTAAATCTCTGGGAGCTATGGAGTATTTTGTATGAAAGTTCAACAAACTTCATTTAAAAGTTGGTGTATGTGAGACTCCTTTTTTGCTTCACTTTGAATGATAAAATACGACTTTCCTTTTTTGATGATGTTCATGTGTTATCCGTTTGCGTTTGATGCAGTTTTTTTAACCTTGTTATCACTAAGTTATTTTTTTAATCGACCAAATTTCTCATAAATCATGAACCATGTAATATTGCAATTTCATCAACCTTTTGAAGGAAAGATTTAGAACATAGGACTAAAATAACATTTCTAATGTACTTCAAGAATGAGAGTGGTTAACATAATATTAACATTGTGTTCAACTGCGGTCAGGTTTGGAGTCGGTGCTGCTGCCGATCCGTGTGAACAACGATCTTGGTCACCCCTTGTGCGGCAACCTCCGGAGTGGTGACTGGCTGCTCGACTACACCGTACACCGTCTCGCTCTCCAGCCCCACACTGAGAAACTTGCACCATGGCTTCAAGTTAGTCTTGCAATTTGAACGCACGGAATGTCGGAATGACTTTATCAGTGCCAAACATGCTCAAAGCTAGGGATTTTAACAGAATTTAGCATAATGAGAGCAAAGGGTATTTACTGTATTCAGGATACTGGTATCAAAAGCGCTGGGAGTATTCAGGATACCGACAGTAAATATTGCTAACTAATCCGGTCATATCATTAGTACGAACACTACTAGCAATGTATAAAATGCATGGACGAAAATGCTCACACTATTTGAGTCATGTAGGGGTGTTGGAGGACCATTACGTAATCCTGGATGTAGGCAGCATGGAACTCTTGCAGTATTCAAGGTTTAGATAGTAGACATCATGTCTAAATTAACAGATAGACGTGTACAGCACGATTGGTGAATTCCTTTATGTATATTTTTGTGCTGCTCTTTTAAAACGAGTTCATAGACACTACAGGGTGTTCAATATTTATCGTTACAACTTTTTTTGCCCACATTTATTAACTAAATCAAATTATACAAATCAAACTAAAATAAACACGTTATTAAACCATTAATATTTTCAAATATCTATAATTTATTCACTATGCTTTCCATCAGCGTCGATAACCTGCTGCAAACGCTTGAAGAATGCTTGACATGTCTCACAAATGATTTTTTGGGGAATTTTAGCCCATTTCTCCTCAGCTTCTCCTTGGTGGATTTTTACCAATTTTGATGTTCGATCTGTTTGAGGGCGACCTTGCCCTGGCCTATTAGCTACCTTCCCAGTCTCTTTGAATCGCTTAAGTGTTCTCCAAACCCTGCATTCTGTATTCTGTTCACATTTAGTGATTTGGCACTGTCTTGGTGACTTTCCTGACTTATGCAACTCTACAAATGCTATTCTACTATTTAAATCTTGAGCCATTATCTGGTAAAAAGTATCTGGTAAAAGTTGAGATATGTTTAAACATAAATAGAATAGTTGTAACGATAAATATTGAATACCCTGTAGTAGATGCTGTATCCGTTTACAAAGCTTTAGCAGCATCTGACACATTCAACCATTAATTTGTTGTAGGTTAGAAGCTCTATAGACTTCCTACATGTGTAAAGCAGTGGGTTGTTTGCATTAGCAACGTATAAGAGTTCCATGTAAAATACTAGCAACCCTTCACATGTTGATGACTAACAGTATTTACGATGCATTAAATAAGCTGTATCCTGAATAAATATATGGGTCTCATAGTATCCTAGATACGTCTTACAGTATCCAACTCGCAGTGCATTGAGAGTTTTCTCGCTTATGGACCGTGCATATATTGAAGGATTTTAGTTTTAGTAGATTTTCTGTCAAGCTCCTGATATTCTGTTCCAGAGGTGTTCATGTTTGTCTCCATTAAATCGCTTGAGTGCAAATTTAACGGTTCTGTGTTCTGTACTCGTCGGAATAATTCAAATATTTTTATTTATGTCATGCTGTTGGTACGTATTCCTTCAAAACTTTTTCATTGTTCGTATATTTTGCAATTGAAATTTCCAAACTTGTACTTTATGTACAGTTTTTTGGACTAAATGCTCTTATTTCTGTAGAGTTACGTTACTTTTCATAGTATAATAGCCTATGATTACTTTCTTCGCGAGTGACTCTCTCATCTGGCTCTATTGGTATCATAACTATAAAACGAATTGAGCATTCAATTTCAAGCTTGGAGCATCAATTTTTGCATAAAACTCGAGTTCAATTTTACATTAGGCCTAAAATTTTCGCTTATTTATTGAGTTGTTCATGTGTTTAGGCGGTGTTTGAGGAGGTGAGGCTGGTGCCACGCTATCTGGTGCCTGCTTACTTCGACGCTGTCATCAGCAAGCTGTATTTGGCACTGATAAACCGCGCCTGGTACCTCATGTCACCGTAAGTCTTTTTTTTCATAAACCAGAGAAAACTGTTCGACACGAAGTTTTGAAGCATATTTTTACGTTTTATTTTCGATTGTTTGGTGTTTTGTTCCCGCTCCTTCACTGGAAGTACAACATAATCAAGCTGTTAGTATTCAGGAGTTGTGAGCTCAGAAACGTAAAGAACCACTGGCTCTAGAGCAGTGGTTCCCAACCTTTTTGTGATCAAGTACCACTTGGAGGTCCCGTACAGTCGCCGCGTACCACCTGGTTCCAGAGAAACTAAATTCGATCAGATATCACTTTATTTCAATAATTGTACAAGTAGAACACGCAAATCAACTAAGATTTGCTAACTACAAATCGTTGCCAGATTACCCTATGTTAGGCAGTAAACATTTTGTGAAGTAAAATATAGCCAAATAATTGTTTATGACCCCGAAAGTGTTCGCGTACCACCTGGAAGGCCCTCGCGTACCACTTGTGGTACGCGTACCAGAGATTCGGAAGCACTGGCTCTAGAGAAACACTGTTTTCTGGCCTAACTGCCACACAATGACTTTGAATATATAAACTATCGTGTTAGGTTGCACTCAGTTATATCCAGCAATGCTCTGAATAGGTGTACGACGGCCCCAATGATCTGATGATACGCCTACTACGTGTTTTTTATTTAATTCATCTAAAATTTAATGCAGTACTTTATTTCGTGTACACAATTGGGATTTGCTGAGCACTAGGGTGTCACGATATCATGTGTGCACAGGTTTGTGTGCAAGGGATCTGTGTTCGCACGGCTACTGGGGCTGTGCAGCGTACAGTTCTGTTCTGTGGTGCAGTCTGCACAGCTGCCCCCTCTGTCCCCCGCCCTCGCTCCTCCTCAGCCCCCCATGCTGCCCTGGGGTGGACAGCGAACCTCTTCTATCGCAGCTGGTGTGTACACGCGCGAGTGCTAGTGTGAGCTTAGCAATTGGGGTTATAAAAGGATTGACTTGACGATTTAATGCTGAGAGGATGTATCCTTGGTACCCGAGGTTATGCAAGTATAATTCGACAGAGAAGCTAATCTAAAATATTATTATACCAGGGCTCAAAATACGAGTAGCCGTTTCGAAGACTAAGCGCAATTTTTACTGTTTTCTTTTGATGAACTTGATAAAATTTGTTCGTATTTTCCCTGTGTTTTGAAACTCGTTTAATGCACTAACTGATGCAAGTACCCACCTCACGCTGGACCCGCTGCCGTGTGCAGGTATGCCTCACTTCTGCGTGGGCTACATGCGGAACTGGGGACGTGACACCTTCATTGCGCTGCCCGGCAACCTGTTACTCACAGGCCGCTACCAAGAAGCTCGGTCAGTTCTCTGATGATACATCTCCTTGCCCCTGGTGTCCTGGCTTGTGTTTTGTTGTCCTGGCTTGCCCTCTGGTGTCCTGGCTTGCCCCCTGGTGTCCTGGCTTGTGTTCTGGTGTCCTGGCTTGTGTTCTGGTGTCCTGGCTTGTGTTCTGGTGTCCTGGCTTGCCCCTGGTATCCTTGCTTGC
>VCRD01006042.1:4967-20636 GCA_006783055.1 Trinorchestia longiramus
CATTTCCCGATCGACATTACACCGCATTCTGAAAAAAGACTTGAAGTTATATCCTTACAAAATTAAATTAACCCAACAGTTATTGCCTAATGATTATCACAGTCGTGTTAATTATTCCGAATCTTTTATTCGTTTGTGTGAGGATGCCTCTTTCATCAAAACTATTATCTTCTCTGACGAAGCTTACTCTCACTTGTCTGGCCATGTAAATAGACATAATTCTAGAATTTGGTGCGATGAAAATCCGAGAAAAATTCAAGAAAGGCCGCTGCATTCTCTTCGTGTAACGGTGTGGTGCGGGATAACTGCTTCCAATGTGATTGGCCCATACTTTTTTAAAAATAATGATGGCGCAACAGTAACAGTTAATGGTGAAAGATACCGAACTATGATTAGCGAATTTCTAATCCTTGAAATTGAGAGACATGGCCTACGTAATACTTGGTTTCAACAGGATGGAGCCACGGCCCATACAGCAAGAGAAACGATGACATTGTTAAATGAGTGCTTTCCAAATCATTTGATTTCACGATTTGGTAACATTCCTTGGCCCCCTCGTTCTCCAGATTTGACCTCATGGGATTTCTTCGTATGGGGCTACCTGAAGTCAAGGGTTTATGTACCAAATCCAACAAATCTGCAAGAACTTAAAAACAACATTTGTTCTGAAATAAGACAACTATCGCCTGATACACTAAAGAGCGTCCTGGAAACGACAAAGAAACGAACCCTAAGTTGTCAAAACAACCATGGCCATCATTTAAAAGACATTATATTCAAAACCTAGTTTTAATAAAGCATAAAAAGGTTTTTCTTTCGAATAAAACAAGTTTCAATATCCTAGCGTTAATAGTTTTCGTTTTTTACATACAGAGTTACTTTCCAACATTGTTGGGTTTCATAATATTTTCTTTTTATATTATTGGGATCTTGTCCTTTTTCATTTTATTTCAACATTGTAGGGAATTGTTCCATCTTTTTATTGACGACCGACGCGTTCGATTGATAATGATTGAATATTAAATATTTTCTTTTAACATTGCTGGGGTTTCCTCTATCTTTTACTGATACCTTTAGCGTTCAATTAGCAGTGGTTAATATTCATCGCCTTACGATCAGAGCCGAGCTCCTGATCGGGCGGAATTGATTAATTGCGTAACCTCAAATGTTATACGAACAGTCATAAAGAAAAAAACGCACGTGTTAATTCCAAATGACCAATTACGTTTCACGATTCTAGAGTTACAGTTACATACTTGATGTCCTGGCATAGTGAGAAACTTTCGTCTTTCGACTTCATAAGTTCTCGACCTAAGACAACAATAATATATTTTTTGACGATTTAATTCATAAGAATCCTTCCGCTTAGCTAAGGGTAATTATGCGCGTCCACAATACAAAGAAAAGAAATACACAGCAAGAAATACATGGTGCTTACATTGAGAATACAGCAATACGGATGAGGACTTCTGCCATAGGCTCTGTCAAATCTCGACTGTAACTCTATATAACACACAAAAAAAACGGAGAAGAAATACACAGGAAGAAATACATGGTGCATAGATTAATAATACAGCAATACGGATAAAGACTTCTGCAACAGATTCAGTCAATTCCGACTGTAACTCTATATGACACACAAGAAAACAGAGAACAAAATACACAGAAAGAAATACATAGTGCATACATTGAGAATACAGCAATACGGATGAAGACTTCTGCCATAGGCTCTGTCAAATCTCGACTGTAACTCTACATACACACAAGAAATTATTATTCGATGTCAGTTCAAAAAGAAAAGATCTCTGCTTCGAACATATAATACTCCTAAGCTAGACATAGTCATTTCTGACACTTCATTTACATATTTGAGTGAGCAACGGTTATCGTTATATATTTTACACATTAAGTAACAGCTTTTAGCTGCACAAGTTTCGTTACTTGGACGGTTATCCTTCAATATTTACTTTTGCAGGCGGGTCAGTGTGGTTTGGGGTATCCGTTACACACACAGCAATGCCGAGTCAAAGCGGCAACTCCAACTCACTACGAAATTACAATAGATCTGATGTAGTGAGAAACATTTCTGCAAAATGCTAAATGAAGTTCATCTCAAACCGAAAATTTCTCCTCATAATCTTCAACTGATCAGCAAGTAAACAATAAGGGACTTTTGCATTTCTGCTAAGTTTAGTTATCTCAAGACTCGCATAATCAACACACAATTTAAATATTATCACGGACTACCCCATTGCCCTTATACCTGTCTAATGCATGTTTAATTCTGCCTGTTTTCAATTGATTAAATAATTCTCTGCATTGACGGTGTTAAATAATTAACCACAAAATCACGACATTAATAACGCGAAAATGGGTAAACGAACAAACACAATATTTTAAAATAATATCACTCAATTCCCTATTAACTTCTAAAGAGCCAAATACATACCAAAAGTTGACCTGTCTGCAAGCACAAAACAATTAAGCCTTACACGTAAACTAACACCTGTTGTTAGTGACATCGCTGTGCATCTCGTTAGTTAGTGTTACAGCTCCCCTTACATACTTAATCACATACTGGGTTCCCATTCTGATTCACTGCCTCATGTAGTTGACACATTGAACATGTTCACGTTGTATCACACGTAGAAAATTCTAGTTTTCGCACATCCACGTTCACCCATATCTATCATTCTGTTGTAATTACGTACATCGAATCTCCAATTTGGAATTATCGCCGAAGCATTGATCATCTTGCTAATCGTTTTCACATGAACACGTAATTCTATCAGTTAAATTCAGAATCCTTTTGATATTGTCACATATACATCGCTATTAAGTAAAACCCTCGTAACCTTAGTAAATTAAAGGACTCAAATATTTTTACTCTATGTGATTAACACATTCAATTATTTCGGAATCTCGATCACCCTCAATTTGTGGAAATTATTTGGAAGAATGCACGACTGAGAAAATTTCTTGCCACATTTTGCTTGACCCTCACAAAATAATTATTCTAACGGGAAAGATATCTCTTCACGGCCTAGTGCAGTATCGTCCCTTTCTCTCTTGGCAATAATTAAGATAACATTGAATATTACTTCCTCTAATCTACAATACTCTCCTGCCCTTTTCAATCGACTTCGAAATTCAACACAAATGAAATGGATTCCAATTCTAATTTCCCTATCACGGATCATTAAAAAAATTTCAACCACGACTTATTCCCCTCTCACTTAACAATGAAGGAAAATACATCTTTTAACCGCGATTAACTCCTCTCACATTTATCAGAAGAAACGGCAATAAAATTGTAGAATATATTGAAATTTGTTCTCCCATAACTTCAAGGAATTTATTATGGTGGGCTTTTACCCTTTCACATGAATTTAATGATGAACCCACACTTAATTTTTTGAAATGCTGGGATTTGCACTCTATACACAAAATTTAATTCCGATAGAGTCTTGACTTACATAACACACAGATAACTTCAACACGAAATCAGAAAATATAATTATGTGTTACCCCCAATTTGTCAAATAATGAAACGTAAATTCAAATGCATGCATAACATTGTTCCACAGTTTCCTGGAAGTGAAAAAAACTCCCTAGAACGAACAAAAATGCTGCTCCTTGGAAGAAAAAAAAACTTCCAAGAGACATAGGAGACACAATTTTCCTCTCATTTGCCATCAAAAAAAGTACATATAGGGAAACCTTTTACTGCCGTAGGGCTTTAGAGTTGTTATGGTGTGGCGATACGCGTTAAATGTTCGGGTGGATATAATGACATGTCTAATTTATTTATTAATGATTGATTTATTTATCATATTATTTAGCATATATTATTTATTTAGCATATTAATTTTATTAGCAAATCAAAAGGGTCAGTTACTTCTGGGACACCCTGTATAATATAAGCCGCGTCCGTCTGTCCGTCTGTCCGTGTGTCACACTCTTCTAATCGATAGCTTTGATAGCAACAAGGATAAAGCCTAAGAAATACAAGAAATCATTCTATTGCATTATTTTTCTGGGGTAATTCAATTCCCTTTCACTTGCATTATGGTATCCAAAATACACAATCGGTTTATTTTTACCAATAGAAATTTTCTTTCGACCTTTTTCTGTTGAAATTCTTCATGATGCTTTGATATTTTTAATTGATAGTACGAAAAGAAATGTTTTCAATAAGTTTGATCAGTAACATGGCTACCACTTAGTATAAGGCAAAAGATTTTGGAAATTAAGTTATTGTTTTCGGAATTGTAATTTTCTTGAAAAGTTTCAAAGAGATAATAGAGGATATTTCAGAATAAAATTCCGGCAAAAAAGATCAACATGGATAGAAACGTGTCCAACCGTATGAGAGAAGCAGCAAGACTTCGACAGCAAGAAAGACGTTGTTCGTCCGATAGAAAACTGACTCTTTTCCCAAGCCCAAAACTGGTTCGTTTGGGAACAAATTATTAACGGGCATTGCACTAGTAGTTCTAAAAAGCTACCTTATCGGCCACCCTGTATAACTAGACAGTTCCCTGGAAATTCTACGATTTAGATTTAACTAATTTAAAATTACACTGAAGATTAATGCATTAAAGATTGATAACGAATGTTTGTGTTTGAAATGAATACTTTGTATTAATTTCACTCTGAACTTTCTTCATGTTATCTAGCGATAACATGGCCCAGATAGTACCGTTTAATGTTCCTTGCTTTAGAAGTGATAAAATTGAGGACCTATGATATAAAATACATTTTTCAGTTTTACCCGTGAATATTTTTTATCAATATATGCAGGACTCACAGTCTGTATCTTATCTACCGGTAACATGGCCGTGTAAGAAATGAAAGCTAAGGGAAAACTGAGTATTTTATAGTGATTCGGCGCCTTTGGTATCCACAATACAATGCTTGTAATACATGCTTACCCGTTCTAATTTCAGTTCAGTAATTTTTCTTGAGTAATAGATAGGAAGTAATGAAACGGACACACACACAGATAGACAGAGAGATGCAGATACATTGTCTATTATCCATGTAGATAGACATTTCATCGCCATTTCCCTTTCTCTCTATCTCTCCAACTATGCGTGTCCGTCCCATTACTTCCTATCTATTACTCAAGAAAAATTACTGAACTGAAATTAGAACGGGTAAGCATGTATTACAAGCATTGTATTGTGGTTACTAAAAGCGCCGGAATACAATTAAATACGCATTTTTCCACGTTTAGCCTTCATCTCCTACACGGCTGTGTAATCGGTAGATAAGATACAGAATGAAAGTTCTGTATATATTCGTGGAAAATATTCATAAAAACACAATAATTCGTCTTTGTAAAAAATTCCAATTAGTGAAATCCAAACCATGGAATTACCACAAACAACATATCGTTTTATACTAATCCTGAGCCTTTGATATCCACAATACAATTCTCTTGTCCATCCTGTCTATTCCCCCGTCCACCCTGTCTGTTCCCCGTCCACTGTCTGTTCCCCTGTCCACCGTCTAGCCCCCGTCCACCCTGTCTGTTCCCCTGTCCACCCTGTCTGTTCCCCTGTCCACCCTGTCTGTTCCCCCGCCCACCCTGTCTGTTCCCCTGTCCACCCTGTCTATTCCCCGTCCACCGTCTATCCCACCCAGTCTGTTCCCCCGTCAACTCCCCCGCGACAGAAATGGTCTGTCCAAGCTTCGTTTGCTTTGTATTTTTGAAGGAAGGAAGCAAGGAGACAACGACGGTTATTTATTCATAGACGAAACGTTCAAGAAAGCTATCCAATAGTAAACAAAGAATTGAAAGAACAACTTTTTATTGAAAAAATATTCAACAAAATACAATTATTCATGCAAAAAATTCATCATTTTGAAGAAAATAGAATTCATCAGAAGAAGATAGATTAATATAAGGAAAATTAATTCATCCAATTAGTTGAAAAATATGAATTTTTACGCTGCATCACTAAATTCACGAACATAATGTACTCAACTGGCCATTACACAGCACAATGTGCTGTTCACGTACGAAAATTAGATACGCGTTATTTTCTTCAGCAAAATTTTCAGAACATACAAGTAGGAACTTCAAAGGATTTAAAGCCGTCAAATCTGGACTACAAGCTAGCAAAAAACTTGGATAATGTGAAAATAGTCCAGATCTTGAACCACTGTTTCCATAAAACTGAATGTTGAATATAAACGGCAAAAATGTTTGCATACAACTGTACAATGAAAACAAACACTAAAAAGGTTTGGATACAACTCAATATTGAAAATAAAAAGCAGAAAAATTTGCATGAAACTGAATATTAAAAATTAAAGGTAAAACATTTACAAGAAACCGAATATTAAAAACAAACGATAAAAACGTTTGCATGAAACTGAATATTGAAAATAAACTGTAAAAACGGTAATATAAACCTGAATATCGAAATTAAAACTATAAAAACCTTTACCTAGAACGAATACTGAGAATAAATTTCAGAAACGTTTGTATAACGCTGAATATAAAAAATACACAGAAGAGTAAATCTATTTATAGTTGTACAGGCATATAGTGAAACCCTTTTCCTACTTACTACTAGTCCCTAAATACTACTAGTCTTTAAATACTACAAGTCCCAACATATTACAATTAAATTTAGCGTTCCTAATTTAAATACGCCTCAGGTTCCGTATTAATATCTTACACAGTTTCACTACCGCATACACATTTTTTCCAACACTTGTAAGAAAGTGTGTCTCTATTTTTTTAATCGGTAACGTCAAGGTTGTTTTAAACAGCTCTTTATTCGTCCTTTTCTCGATAAAATTATTAAAACAAAAGTAACGTACATATACTGCACATAGAAAAGTGGTTAAACGCTCTCACATATTTTCTGGTTCAAAAAACGCGAATCAGTAAGAAACTGAAAATATTTTTACGAAACACAAACAAAACGAAACCAAACAGCAGTATATCTACATTACGAAACAGAAACACGTTTTTCCTCCCCTATTCAGTATTATCAAACCTACAAACATTTAGAACAATCGTGTCCCACTCCGTACAAATCCAAAGGACTGCAGCTTATGAAAGCCGTGTCCCACTCCGTGCACAGTCAAAGGACTGTAGCTCATCAATTTCTCCTGATTCGCTGAACGTAGTGGGGAGGCAGCACGGTGACAGGCGACCCTGGGCTGACGATGCGGCTCCTGAAGGAGGATTTGGTCACCTTCAGTTCGTACACCACACTAGGGTCGTCCACAATCACGGTGGACTTCGCCCACCGCAGGAAAGTCTCCAAGAAACGCATCAGATTATCTGGATTGAAGAAGCCCTGCGTGGGAAGAATTAGAAATATGAGAACATAAAAGAATATTCCACTTACGCAATACAGAGTGTACCTCCATCCCTCTATTTGTGTTTCCTTCCCATTTTTTCCAATCCATCACTGAAGTAAAATTATTGAACTGAAATCAGAACGGGTTTGCACGTATTACAAGCATTGTATTGTGGATACCAAAGGCACCGGATTATTATAAAATAAGCCATTTTTTCCCATTATTAGCCTTCTTCTCCCACACGGTCATGTTGTCGGTAGATAAGATACAGAATGGAAGTTCAGTATATATTCATGATCAATAGTCATTTAAAACCAAATAATTCGTAGTCAATCTTTAATACATTCGTCTTTATAATAATTTTAAATTAGTCAAATCCAAGCCGTGGAATATTCACGGGGGCTATCTACTTTACATATATCATCCTTTAGTGCCTTAAGTCACTTCCTCCATTTAAAAAAATCTAATTCTTGCCTTTCAAACTTCACATCAACAAACGAAACATTCAGTTAATGAAAATGAAATTTCTTCAATGGCTAACAATGGTTTCGAGATGCGGCACCATTACAGCATTTTAGTTTCGGGCGAGTGGTTGGTTAGTGTTTTAACTTACCTTCATTAAGTTTCTACCACTTATTCAAGCACAACTCAATGCTGAATATAATCATTCATCTCGTTATAGCATTGAGTTTCACGAAATGTACTCATATTAACGAGGGTAGATATAATTCTAACATTAGCTGGTCGAAAAATACATGATCCTAAACTCACTTGAACGACTATCCATCGATTTATGATTTGGTCTAAACCAATGTTGTGGCATACCTAATGTACAAACTTGATTGAAACTACATTGTTGCTGTATATTTCTTCCTGCTTGCATCCTAACTCCTATTTATCCTTGTAACTAGTAGACCCACACGTGAAAATTCCCGTGTTTTTTACTGAATGTTTTCGTTTGATTTGCCAGTGGACGCGGGCTTTGCGAAGGAGTTTCCACATTGAAGGATGTGCCTTTGGTATCCACAATACAATGCTTACAATACATGTATACCCTACCGAATTTTATCCTATCTAAATCCTTAAGAGCGTCACAGCGAGACGGACCAAGCAAGCAAGCAACAAACTGTATTATTATACTAGCCAGTTCCCGTAGAACTTCCACGATTTAGATTTGACTCATTTGAAATTATAAGAAAGATAAATGCATTATAAATTTACGATGAATTATTGTGTTTTAAATCAATACTTTTCATCAATACATACAGGACTTCCATTCTACATCTTATCTATCGATAACATGGCCGTGTAAGAGAAGAAAACTAGAAACGGAAAAAATTAAGAAC
This sequence comes from Trinorchestia longiramus, assembly GCA_006783055.1. Taxonomy (NCBI): domain Eukaryota; kingdom Metazoa; phylum Arthropoda; class Malacostraca; order Amphipoda; family Talitridae; genus Trinorchestia; species Trinorchestia longiramus. Next base: position 13,640 of record VCRD01006042.1, read on the forward strand.
TTTTTAGTGATCGGGCGATTTGGTATCCACAATACCGTGCTTATACTACATACATACCCGTTCTGTTTTCAGTTCAATAATTTTTTTTTTCAGCAATAGATAGGAAGTAATGGGACGGACACACACAGATACAGAGAGATGGAGATACAGATTCTATTATATACGTAGATGGTAGAATGCTGTTAACTTTGATCGTCTTAATTCTACTGAAGGTGTAAGTAAGCCTTACATGGGCCAGACGTGGTAAATCTTTCACTTGAAGACAGCGAAGGCGATGAACCATGCCATTGTCATCCCTGTATCCCACCACCACACGCGGGATACCCGCTAAAGCACACTGGATCCAAGTGTCCCTTAACTTATACTTGTTGAGTCCGTAGCTCATAAACTTCATATTATGAGTCTTGAGTTCAAGCAATTCGTGTTGGTGAGGAAGACGGTTGGTAACATGGAGCTTGGTTTCGACGCCGTCGACTTCACACTTGTAGATTAAGGAATGGTTCCTCAATTGCGCCCTCATTATGCAACTGTATGATTCGTTCTCATTCACCCCAGTTCTGGGGTCAGACCCTGTAAGTAAACATATTTTAATCAGAGATTCTCTAACTGTTGCGTATAAGTTTCAAATGCATGATTATATCAAAAATGGTTTCTGAAAGAAAAGTAACAGGGTGGGGCATTAATCTTGTTACGTGTTTTCGAATCCATTTTAATGATTATTACTTCGCAAATACTACCCACTGTATTTTATAAAATTAATTATCTAGGTTATACTTAATTTTTTGCATAACAATTCACCAAGGTTCTAAAGTCAAAATTGAATAAATGCTGGGATAAAATACCCATGGAGGTAATACGTGCTGCCAATAAAGACTCCTAAAACACTTTGCAGAGATTTCGCAAAAAGAAAGCATTTTGAATAATCTTTTTGGAGTCGTAGATTGGAAGATTACTTACTATTACTTAAAGTAAAACATTGAAATAAAAGTCTTCAAGAAAAAAATTGGTTTTGTGAGAGTATATATGCCTTACTTACTAAAGTGAAAAAACCTTTGATTTAAAAATTCCACCGGCAGCAATAACAAATTTCATATCGATGCCAAAATGAGTTTCACGGTCTATTGAGAGCAAAACGTGTGTTTTTCAACTCTAATCTAAACATTAACTTATATTCTTTAGACACAGGTGACCAATAAACATAATATAGTGTTATGTTTGTTGCCCGTAACAATTCCCACTCACATTGCATACATCACAATCTTGCACAACTAACGCACAGACCTACCATTCTTTCCGCAGGCAATGTTGCCAAAATAAGTTTCATAATACAGCACACACCTGCCATACAACACAACACAACACAACACAAGATAACACAAGACAAGACAACACAACACAACACTCACCGTCTGCCATGTACTGTTCAAACTTGTACCCCCATGAACTCATCCTACGCTGTTGTTCGTTCTCAGAAGGCCTGTCTTCAACAATTAGAGCACACAAGTATATTGTGCCTCTGAACCTGTCAAGGAATTACCATTAGTGACAAATTAGTGACGTTCGTTCAGAATTTTAGAGAAAAAATTACATAAGCAAAGAAGAGTAGGAAACATTCAGCACACAACACACACCGCACACAACACAACACACGTTGAGTAAATGGCCTTAAATGCCGCTAGCGTCACAAGCACGACAAATTCGACTGGTGTTCGAGGACTCGAACCAGGGTCCTGACAGCACAGGCTTTAACCCATGAATGCCATGTGTGGCCAGAGCTAATCATTCCCTTCAGTCTCATATGTAAACTTTTCGTTCAAAATTATGGTAAAATTACACAAAAATGAGTTAAGATGAGTGCTAATTTCAACAACACTTTGATCGGCGTGAAAATACCATGGTCGTTAACGAGTTAAAGACTCACTTTGTGGCATAAAGGATCTCTTCTTCAGTAGTACAGGCCGCATGCAGGACACGACGGAGAGTCTTCCTAGCACTGATGAAATCAGGGGCCGGATTGAGGCAGGATTTGTTAAGCAGAATCCATTCTAGAATGTTCGTTAAAAACTCGTTTGCGTAAGCATCCACTTCTCGTTTGCAAGCCAAGTGTTGAGACTGATTCAAGTTGTACTGCACCTGAAGTGGCATGTTATAGTATGTTAATTAATGAGTTTTATTCCGGTATTTCACACAGTACGTGTAGTGGGTGCAGAACACAGTACATGCGCTGGGTTTGCTGGAGAATCTTAATGGTTTGATAGAAAATCTCAATGGTTAGAGATAATACGAATGATTTTGTAGATAATCTCAATGACTTCATAGATAATTTGAATAGTTTAATAGATAATCTAAAAAGTTTCATAGATAACTTCAATGTTTCGTTGAATAATGTCAATGATACCTAAATTAAGACATTAAGACCACTAAATTAAGACATTAAGACCTACCGTCTTATCACCACCAGCCACCCAGTTCAGGTTGATGTGGCTGAGGTTGCGGCGGTCGTGGTGGAAGCGGCGGCGTCCATCCATGGAGTAGTCGCCAATGATGGATAAGTTCAGGTTCCCATAGCTGTTGCAAGAGAAAATATCCTTTATCCATGTCTTTATCCATGTTTTTATTCATGTCTTTTTCCTTCATCCATGGTTATACGAATAAGTAAAAAACTATCCGTGTTACGAACAATGCAAAAATTCATCGAATTCAAAGCGAGATGAAAATACATACTAGAATTTCGTTCCCTTGTTCTATGAAATACATAACAGACACTTGGAACAATCTCACTTATGTACGAAGATAAAAAACGCTCAATATGTTTTAAAAAATACTTATGCCTTCACGTACTACACCAACCAATACAATGATTTGCATTTTGTGATGCAAAATTCATCATGCAGGATGCGGCAACACATTTCCTTTATTCAGAGCAAGTTCCTTTTAAAAACGGAAGTTATGTTGCCGCACCCTGTACATAAAAACCACTCATACTCACGCGGACATTTTTAAGAAATTTCTTGGTCAGGAGGAAACGCCAAAATCTGTAAAAAAAATGGAAGTTAACACACAAAATTTCTTTACAACAAAAACTGATTATTTTTCTACGACGTAGCAGTAAAGCAAACATTTGGTCTATACCTTCATAATAGATAATATTTATTATAATTATAATCTTTATAGCACTGCAAGGTGTTCTCTTCAAAACTGTCAAAAAAAATTGTAATAAGGTGACATTCGTAGATTTTAAGGGTAGGTTAAAAATGAGATTCGTGATCCTGGAAACTAACTCTAGAGTTCAAATTTTGTGAATTTTTATAAACTTACAAAACACTTCCCAGTACCCACTCATACAATTTATTTTATAGATTTAACAATGATTTTATTTCATTGGGAATGGGGCGACATCAAATATATAGCTTTTTACACGCAAAATTTCTTAGAGATATTTTCTAAAAAACACAAGAGCTCACAACCAATGCATCGTTTTCAGGAAAAGGATTTTTCCGAATTTCTTCATCAGTTGTGAATTAAATTGATAAATAAATATTAAATATATGTATAACACGTGTTGCCTTTGAAGGGACATATACCACTCCTCACAATATCCCAAAAATATCCCCTCACAATATCCTAGAAATATCCCCTCACAATATCCTAGAAATATCCCTGACAATATCCTACAAATATCCCCTCACAATATCCTACAAATATCCCCTCAAAATATTCTACAAATATTCCTTCACAATACCCCACAGATATCCCCTCACAATATCCTACAAATATCCCCTTACAATATCCTACAAATATCATCCCCATTATCAGAAAAATATCCCTCATAATGTCCTATAAATCTCACCATAACGTACAAATATTCCTCATAATATCCAATTAATATCCCCTCAAAATATCCCACTAATATTCCTCAAAATGAACTCAAGGGGAGAGGGAAAGCAGACCACTCCAGAATTTCAGTGAATTTATAATATTAAAAAATTAATCGATAAAATAACGGGTATTAAAATAACTTATTGCCGGGTCGATATCATTAAATCTGTAAACTCTTTTGCAATATTTCAAACTGATTTTCTGATATAACCGTGAAACAATGAACAATTGTATAACGATTACATAACTATGAATCGTTTTTATATAATTTCGAGCACTGATATGTATATAGCTCGAGATTACATGAAAACGCGATTCAAAGTTACCAGTTTAGCAAACGTCACAACCTATGCATTGAAAAGCACGTGAAGAGTATTTGGCATAACAATAAACTTATTAGAACCCAATCATTACGAGTATTTGCAGATGCTCACCTGATAAGACTTGCACACCTTGACACTGTGAAGTTGCACGCGTTACTGGTGCGTCGTCTGACTATTCTCATCCCATCAGCTGCCAGCGAGGCTTCCACTCAAAATTTTCAGATAAACCTAGATTGAACATGAAAAAAACCAGATTCGTTAAAAAAACCTAGAAGTGTTATTTCAATGAGAAAACAATAAAAGTTGACTTACATGAGTGAAAACGATAATGGTAATGCTGATTTTATTCCTGTTCCTCCTACCAATTCTCTTCTGCAGCGCAAATATCGACATTAAGATGACTTTTCTGTTGTGCAAGGCGCTTTTCATTACGCTGGTGACATACTCCGTTGATGAAATCTCATACTAATTCCGGTTTCGGTTTCCAATCGTGACAGGTTTTTTACTCCTTGACAATGCTTGTTTTGCCAACAACCTATCCTTAACAGTCTGTTGTCAGAGAGTTTGTTCGCTTTGTTTTGACATGATTTACAAGTGAAAATATTCTTTATACTGATGCGGATGAGTGTGGCAGAACAGTTTGGTTGGTCATGAAGTCAGAAAGTATTCCGAGTTTGGAGTTGTCTAATCCGTCTTTGATCTTACGCAGAGTACCAGAAATCAGGTTTAGATTTATTCGACACCGACATGTCTTTGAATTGTCGAAATAGCCTCCATTTGTTTTTCATGGTAAGCAATTCCTTCTTGAATGAGATAAGATGCTTTTGTTGCTTGCATATTAACCCCTTTAGCAATATTACGGTCATGAAAGGGTTCTTACACACTTTTATCAAATGATCAGTGTGAGCAAATGGCATATGATGCTGCTCGGCAATGAAAGCAGAGATCATCAGTTCTGCCTTTGCCACCTCCTCGTTTTCTGTAAGCTTCGGTTTATTGACAAATGTATCTAACTTCGTTGTTGATTTCGCAGATTTGTTATTCTCGTGTATAGCACAGCCCTTTTCACTTGGATCTTCTTTAAGCAACTTTTTTCAAAATCTCGTCCTTTAACCATTGTTCTTTGAAAGATTGCTTCTATCACTTTTTAGACATCTTTTTTGGAGGGCTAGCCATTCTGAATACGAGTGCGGCTGAAATATGAAAATTAAATATCTATAATAAATTTCTAGACATTCACTTTTGAAGAATGCACAATCAGTTTTACGATCAAAATGCGCGTCACGTCACTGTAACGATCCAAGCAACACAAGTTCACACAAGCCAGGAGAGCAAGTTCGTAAGATACTCGTTCGTCACTCGTTTTTACGGGCGAGAAACAGGTTGAACACATTCTACCCCATCCGATAAGCGTAGTTTTGTATCTGATATGCTTTTGTATACGGTTTATCATACGGTGATACGGTGTATCATACGGTGAATATATGATAGAAACAAAATTTCTTAACTGCATTATTCAATTTATTCCAGTTAATGATGAATTTACTCTCTGGAAATACATGTCTACACATGGAAACCTTGCCTGCTGAGGGCCTACCTTAATCTTAAAACCGTTGGTTTAGGGTGGTCCGACGTCGTTAGATTAACTCCATAGAGTCTCAAACTGCGCACGCGATCTTCGTTTTACCCATGCCTAGCAAGATCAGGGATATTCAGCATCTTCGCTCTATGTGAACATATGCCTACATAATAGCTACTTAGCGCTCCGGCACGTCACCGCCCTCGCACCCCACCCTTAGAAGGTCCCCTACTTGGTCGTTGACATAAAGGGCTAAGTGCGGGTTCGAAACCCAGCAATGATACAAGCTATTTCTCGTTTCACGCCGTGAGCTCGCACTTATCGGTAAGACCTCAACTCATCGCCCATGGACACATCCCAGGATCGTCGCATGGAGCTCACCATCATCCTTACTCTAAGAATGTTAACCTTAAGAATTTGAAAAACCAATGTACTAAATGTCTATGTACTGTGCACTTGATTGGAAATGAAGATTGTTTTGTTTAAAGTCCATCCAGCTACACTGTCGTTTGACATCTCAATGTTATACATACTGTAAGGGGGCGCCACGCTCACAATCCCTTTTTTCAATTTTTACTACGATGTTTACGGGATCGAACCCTTGACCTTATATGCAGTGATAACCACTGCACTATGAGGGCTAAATTTACTGTATGACTTCAACAAACCCAGATTTAGCGATATTTCAAAATTTAAACCTAGTAACCCAGGAGGGGTCGAAAACACCAAGATCTAGGTGGAAAAACCCAGGAGTGGGAGCCCTTATCGGCATCAGGGCGCTTACCTCACTCATCTCGACGATCAAACAAGTCACAAACCAGTAACGAACGTTCAATCCCAGTTTTGTACCTCGTATATTCTTGTATAAAAAACGATAAATTATCGATCATGTGGCTTATTAAATTGAGGTATGGTCAATTAGTTTATTCTTCTCTGCTGCAAAAAAAATCATCAGACACGCGTGAAAATGCAACTGTTTAGAGTACACGTATTTGGAATCTCTTTAGATTGTATTTTAAATTTCAATGATGCAATTGTTGAATGTAATTTTAAGTTACTGGTGTATTACCGCTTTACGTAAGTTACCCGCTAATGTGTCGTACTTTTCGTTTCTATTACGTGTGTTTGTCAACCGGAGGGAAAATCTCGACACCGATCTCAACACCGAACTTGACACCGGAGGGAAAATCTCGACACCGATCTCGACACCGAACTT